>CAJNDV010003647.1:22199-37873 GCA_905221635.1 Symbiodinium sp. CCMP2456
AGCAGCAGCAGCAGCAGCAGGAGGACACAGCTACTTGAGATAGACTTACTTGGTTTTGGAAGCAGGTCGTTATTGCGTCCCTTCTATCAGCTGTGCTCAGCGCCAGTGGGGCTCTCAACTACGCAAGCCCGGGAGCCTCAATGCTTGCTTCGGTGCAGGAGATGCCAATCGCGGATCGGCGCGGAGCCATGGATGATTTGCTTCGATTGAACCTCGCCTGCAGACTGTCCAACGCAAAACCGGCTAAGCATTTCAGGACGTCGGGTGGCTTCAGGGTCAGTGGGGCTACCCGACACCCTGAACCCTTGGGTCTCGACCCGTGCGCTGTTTGCAGGGTCCTGCGAGTGTGGTTCTAGCTCCAAGGCCTCCAAGCAGTATCAAGCAGTCTTACTTCACGGCTTCGGTCCAGGGGGGTTACCGGTTCTCGATGGATGGCCAGGTGGAACACCTCTCAGTCGGGCGTTTGTCTGACTACTGCTTGAGTGCGACAGGCACAAAGAATTGTACCGTTTGGTGGTGGCAATAAGAAGAGGTGATACTTGTCACCTGCCGTTGTTATCTCTGGCTTCAGCCTAATCCACATCTCGATGTGGCACTAGCCATAAGTCCTTCTCCTTCTGTTCGGAGGTATCGTCGTCGTCTTCTTCGTCGCTGTCGTCTATGTTGGTGTTTTTCGGTTTTGGTTTGTGGTTTCATCTTGAGTTGCTGTCTTTGCTATGTTGTGCTTTTGTGGGTTGTTGCCGGTTGTCAGTTGTTTGGTCTCGTTTTCGTTTGTTGTTGCCGTTGTTCTCGCACGAAGACTTTATCATTCCAGTGCTGCGTAAGATGCTTCACAGGAACTACATTCTGTCCCGCATGGAGCCGGAGCTTTGGGTGCACCTCACTGCCCTCGGCTTCCACCCTTCCATGGTCTTCCACGCTTCCTTCATGCAGAACCTTGGTGGCAGGGCATTTTGTCACCAGGATCTCAAAAGAGGCATGTTGGGGTTGGGGAGGCCTAGGAGAGGGATCATGACAACTTTTTGCTCCCTTCCACATGTCATTCTCGAAGGCTCTTCGCTTTCACTTTGCCTGTCACAAGCCTGTTCCGGCTCTGGGACATGCTGCTGGGCGAAAGCTGCCGCAGCAACCTGGCACATTATTGCAGCAATTGTCGGGGACTACGACGAGCAACTACTCGTAGAATGTAGAACAGTTTCAACTAGCCAGGCTACGATTACAACTGCAGCAGATTGCTGAGTGCCACCAATACCACCACTTGCTTCTGCTGTTGCAATTGGAGTGGTCGTCTGGGTGGCGGTGGTGCTGCTGCTGGTGACGATGGATGATTTCCCTCCCTTCCAAAACAAAAAACAGGAACATACGCACCAGCCACGCCCCACTCCGCCCACCCACACCCCAGGCCCAGACCCACTCTGCCCCGAAGTCCAAGGAGACCTCCCAGCCAACAAGCCCGCGCGGCACGGGCTCATCGACCTGGCCTACGCCGGTGACCGGGCGAGATGAGGGCGAGGGCTTGGCATCGGAGGGCTTTAGTGTTTTCGGGGGAACGGTGGCCGAAACGATTCAAGCATCCGAGGCCTGACGACTTGCAAGGATGCGATTCTGAAGTGCCAGAGTGCGGCGGAGGTGCAGAGCTGCCTGCAGAGTTTCTTCGAGTCGATCTATGACCCGAGTTATCTCGTGGAGTTGGTGGCTGCAGCAGAGTACAAGTTGTGGGACAAGGAAGCCTCAATGGCCAAAATCGGCGTGCCGTCCTTGCACACCATGGATTATGAAAATTCGCGGAAGCACTGGGATCGGTACCAGAACCATTACAGGCTTCAGAACTACGTTCTCCGTGAGTTGTGCCAGGACACGAGCACCTCACAATCCGCCTCAGTCACGGGAGGAACCATAGCCTCAAAGACCTCGACCTCGAACGTGAACGGCGGGAATGTCGCGTTCTCGTCCACTGGCGTGGCCCTTGACATGAGGTTGACAACGAGATCGGTCATGAAGATCTTCAACCAGTTCGTGCAGCACCTGGCCAACGCCGAGAACCCCGCCTTCTCCGCCGGCATCCTGAGGAGCCGAGAGACGGAGTGCGAGAGAGATCTTCTGTGTCGAGGGAAGAGAGGATTAGAGTCTGGAGACGGGGAGAGAGGGAGAGCGGTTGTAGGCACCACCACCACCACCACCACCACAAGAATAAGAGGAGCGGTAGCAGCCCGTCGCCCATTGAGGCAGCTTCCGGTGGAGCTCGTGAAGGCCCTGCCAGAGTCTGACGGCACGGTGCAGGGCCAGGTTTGGTCATGGATCAGCAAGACGCTAACCTGCAGTGTCGGAGTCACTCTTGTTTTCCTTGCTCTTCAGATGGCTGCTTCTTTCGAATCTTCCGAGGCTTTTTTGACATGTAGCGCAGTGTAGTCAGTGGAGGCACCGGGCAGGTTCTGAGAAGTGGGCTAGGAAACGCGCAAGTTGAGGATGGTGGAGCACTCCGGCCTTGTGGACAAGACGGTGGGGCCGACGAAGCACCCGATCAGCCATCCAGTGCCCATCAAAGCGCAGCCAGGAGACTCGAGTTGTGGTAGTACAGTTGAAGTCACATGGATTGCCAGACATGTAGGGGAAAATCGTGGGCGGCAGGGGAAGTTCATCAGGAGGAATTGTCGAGCCGGCGATGTTGGACCGCGCTGGCTGGATGATCGTCGTCCAGAAGGTCCTCGGGATCTCCCCGGACAAGGCCCAGTCTCAGGCCCGGGCCCCTTGCCTCGCTGGAACGTTGGACTACGATGGTCCATGCTCTCACAGTCTACCATGACGCCCGCTCTCCCTCTTCAGTCCCTTTGCCTCAGCCTTTTTCCAGAGGAACTCTCATCCCACAAAGAACTTAAATGTGGTGCTGTATTGTCAGGGCGACCCCGTGTCGCAGAACGTGTGGCAAAAGTGGTCTCCGGTGATCTGGGAAAGGCCGGAGGTTTCGAAACATGGCGTTCAGTGGTGATGACATGCAGTTGTAGGAGATTCGGTTCCGGGTTGGACTGAGTGCGTGCACTTCGACACATAGTTCCTTTGTGCGAGCCTGAAATCTGATTGCTGGCTGTTGTTTCCTGAGCCCGATAGTCTGAATATGAGCTTAGAGAATGAAGGCGTGAGGGTGTGGTTCGGGGAATGGGTTGTCTTGGCATGCAGGGCAATGGATTCGGGCAAGCTTGCTCGAGTTTTCGTGATGAAGGTTGAAAACGACCGTTGGGAGTTTTTGCTGTGCGGCATAGACTCGCATGAGCAAGCCCCATAGGGTCCAGCGCAGAACCATTACGTCCCAAAGGAGCCTCGACGCCAGACTAGACCCCTAGCCTCTTAGTCGCCGAGCCCGGAAAGAAAACACGCTTGCACCAGGATTTCAGAAGTCTACAACGCCCAAAACTCTCGGAGACCCGTCGGCCCCGAGAAGAATTGCAAGTGCCGAGGTTCAACCTGGACCCGATGGAGAAGATGCTTGCTTCGGAATCCTCAAACCATCAGCGATGTAACGTCGCATAGATGGGTAGGTAGATGAGAGTGTGGTAAGATCATTGCTGGCATTGATGCCTGCAAGTGCAAGTTTTCAATGTTGGTGTTGGAGGCGAAGAAGTGCAGGAGCCCTTGGCTCTTGCCTCCAAGTGTGGGATGTTCTTGTGCCAAAGATTTAGACGGATTGAAAGTGCTGAGATGCCTCCTTGCCAACGTGAGCTCCTGTGCGTTGCCTGAAGCGCTTGCGCCTGAACGTGGGGTGTCGTGCTGTACTCCAGTGTGTGGATCCCCCAAAGCAGTCGAAACAGCGGACCGGCACCAATGAGAGCATTGCTTACTCGTGCGTGTGTGACAGTCCACAAAACCGGATCCCTCATGGAAGGGCCCTAAAGAAGGTACCTCCCCCAAATTTACGAAACTCACCTTCCCCCCGAGGAAGATGAGCATCCTCGAGTTCTTCATGGGTCTGATTTGCTGCTCCAAGGGGACGGTTTCGGAGACTTTGTCCGTAAGGAAGATTTGGCGCTTGGGAATGAGGTTTCGGAGTGTACCAAACAGAGAAGTACCCATGCAGCGAAAGCGAAAGAGAATCGTAGGTATCGTTTCGTGTTGACGGGCTGTTGCTTGGCTCAGGGTTTGGCAAGCAGGAAAGGGTGTGGGCTCTTGCAGTTTGTAGTCGTGCCTGGGCTTCAGGATTTGACATGCGCCAGCCCTAAACCTTCGACGTTCAATCGTGAGCTCTCAACCGTGAGCATGAAGTCATTGATCAGGATGCAGTAGACATGCCCATGTGTTGGAAGAGTGAATTTGTGTTACCTGTTATGTTGGCAGCTCATGCTGGCTTGCGAACATCGCAGACGCCTCATCTGGATTGTGCTAGTTGCGAAGGGTAGTATCCCGAGCGGCACTCCGCAGCTCCGGCTATTGTGTCAAGATGAGCAACCTGGGACCAAGGACAAGGCCGTCGCCCTCTTCCACCTATATGCCTTCCACGGTCAGGATCTCCAACCTGTATTCGTTCCACGCTGTATCATCCCAGCAGTGGCCATGACTTTTGCGACAATGCAAGTGCTTAATCTGTTGGTACTTGATAATATGTATGAACATTGCCTGTATTCGTGCTATCCCGGGTCGTGCAGGCCCTGGTAGTAACATTACGCGTGACATAAACAGAGTCAAAACAGGAAATAGTGCAACGTGCCAGGACATCTTGCTGCTGTTTTGCTGACCCGTATGACAGGGAGAGAGAGGTCCTTAGTTTAGTTTCGTGCTTTATATTGTTCTTTTGTGTGCGTGCGTGCTTGTGCTTTTTCCTTTAAGGCGTCTACTGTTTAGCAAGCGAAGATGGTTCTCATCATCCTGTCTTGCAAGGTGCAAGCTCCTGGCCTTTGTGGCACCCCGCAAACACCCACTCCCGCACCAGGAGTTGAAGGTTCCGCACATCAATCCCATCTCACGTGCCACGGGAATCATCATCGAGCGGAACGAGGGCAAGAGCCAGGAAGACGCCCAGCAACTGGACGAAATTCGTCCTTGCTGGCTCAAGATTGGCCTGTTAGAGAGGGAGAGAGCAAGAGAGAGACAGGGGGACTGCCCTCAGCTCAAGCCCCGCGCAAAACAAGCCGGACAGGCAGGCATGGAGGCAGGCAGCAAGGCAGGCAGGAATGCAGGCAGACTGACAGATACACATAGCATATGGTTTTGCACACCTTTGTGCTTACTAGCTTGCTCGTGTTTATTCTCAAATACTCTAATCGGTAGCAGCGTTTTTTGCATCGTGTGCTAGGTCACCACTCTGCTTCGGGGCTGAGCGTAGGACCCAGCTCACCAAAGATACAGCGCTGAGGGTTTAGCCGTGTTGTTGAACGCGGAAGATGCACCCAAGATTCTATGGAGCCCTGGCCTTGGAGCCTGTGATCTCTTTGTCTCTCTGTCTTGTCTTTCTCTCTCGCAGTAGCTTTCTCTAACTATTGCTAGCAGCTAGGAGGCCTCTACCAAAAAAAACATCAACAACCCAATACCCGAAAAAGAGCAGTATTCCAATCCGAAAATGATTTTACAACAATATCCCGAGCGAAACCCGTTCGCAATATCCTACGGTCGAGGTAGTTCTGAGGTTCGAGACCTTTTTTGTGGTTTATTTGGAGGTGGTGGGAGGGCACAGGACACCCTACGAAGCATGGGAGTTGGCGCTGGGTTGGTTTGATTGGATCGCGCCCGTCCAAGCTGTGACCGCTTTTGATTCAGGATGACACGGAAAAGATTAGTGGTCCCTTCTTGCAACTCTTTCGAAGAAGGACTCCGCAATACTCTTGTAGGATCCGTGTTGAGGCCGCTTGCCCCTGCAAGTCAATAGCAAGCACCAAGGTTCCTGAGAGCTCCAAGCGATGAGGAGGTGAAGACCATGGCTCTGCATCTCAAGGTGCTTTGTTTCACGATTTGTACGCATCGCCAGGTCAATGAATGTTTGAATCTCAGTTCCCGCACATGCCTCAGCTGCTGGTTCAACAAGTGTCTGCACGTAGTACAGGCCTGCATTTGCAACGAACCTCTGTGTACCAATTCCGCAGTGGTCTGAAACTGTTGAAATTGGCAAGTTCCCTCGGACAGCTTTGATGGAGCACTCCACAGTCCTGTCTGCAGACATTGCCTGGCATTGTCCAATTGTAAGCGTCAACAAATTCCATTCCGCACCCGAACCTACACTCTGAAAGAACTTTGTCTGTCGTGCAGGTGTGGGTCTACGCGCTGGGGGCTAGTCGACAGGATGAGAAGATGATTGGCGAGGTCTTTGTCCCCAGCCTCGTCCCGTACGTGACCACATCCCTCGTCGGCGGTACAGTAGGCTCCGACCCGAAGACCTTCACGATCTGGGGCCCGGAGAAGCAGATGCCGCCGGGGTTCTCCCGGGAGCAGGAGCTTGGGCAAGCAAGAGTCAAGGCATTAAGACCTCGCTCCATGTGACGAAATGAGTAGGCGGCTTCTGACGTGTTCGTGCGGACGCGGCGCTTCCGGAGCAAGCAAGGTCACGCATTGCGCCCCGAAGCCCCGAAGCCAGAGCTAATGCATTAGTTGAAGCTGCTTGCGATGCAAAAACTGCGCAGGACCCATCTTTGCTGACCGAGCACGGAGTGCGGCCTCACGTCGGGGACATGCTCCTGGATTTGAAGTGGATGCCCGTAAGTGCCAGCCAACCCGAGGTGGGTCAGCTGGGCATCACACTCATCAGTGTGAAGCTGGAAAACCTGGATGCACCAGAAACAAAGAATCCACGTGTGGAGGTCGTTACTTACACAGAGACCAACTTCACCGAAGTGCGGCTGCCGCGCTGGGACCCTCGAAGCGCCATGCGTAAGATTTCGCATCAGCTGGCGATGGCACCACCGGTGACAGAGCACGTGCAGTTTGATCGCACGATGAGAAGGGAGCCATCAACGGGGCGACTCTTCAAGAAGGTCAACTCCGGAGACCACGGCTGGAACAAGGAGGAGAAAGCGTGGAAGTGGGCCCCGCAGTGGGGCCAACAGTACTCGGCGGAACGCACGACGTTCCGCAAGGCCGTCTGTGAACGGGCAGTGGTGAGTTCGACCGGCAACACGAAGCCCAATCTCATCACCATGCACGCATGCCGCCTGATCACGGCGGGGATCTTAACCCGAAGTTTGCAGCCCGTGACGCACCGGCAATGCATCCAGATCGCGGAGAATGTCTTCAGCAGATGTCAGGCAGTTCCGGGCATCTTGGACGCGATCCTCATCGAGGGTGACTGCACAGGTGCAAGCGAAAGCCTTGCGAAGGCCAAAGAAGAGTTTGCCGAGCAGGGGAAGAACTGGACGGACGTGAAGAAGAACATGATCGTCGCCCACGAGCTCCACGTGGCGATGACCCGCGGCTGCATGTCAGTCAGCTGCACTGCATGCAGCCTGTGTGCAGCTTCCGGAGTAGAAAACACCCCCGGCCCGCAAAGGACCGGCTTCGGCCTCGACATGTTCACGCCCGACAGCAACCGGGAGGCCGGAACGCTTGGAGGAAACCCTGCGAGACCGGGGAAACCCAGCTCTGGCCATGACGAGTCACCCCTAAGGAAGCAATCCTGTTTTGAAGGCTCGCACGAAGGCTCGCCGACGATCCAGTGCTAATCCTTAGATTTAGAACTTACAGCAAACCCCAGAACGTGGGATCATGGGTTTAGGATGATTAGTGCCAGGATTCCTAGTACCTTTCCTGAAGGGCATGAGGAGTAGAATGTTCCAACTTTATGGCTTCTAAGCTTCTACTATAAAATACAACTCCAGCTCAGCCCATGTGCAATTTACTTCGCATTCCACTGATTGCCTCGTTGCCCTGCCTAGCGCTCGTGCAGCAACGCAGGAGGCATGAAACTTCAGTGAGGAAGTCTGGTCGCTTTCATTTTTGTCGACACGGTGTCGACACCTTCTGTGTAAGGGATGGTAAGTTCCCGACCGTGTTGGGTCAAGCCTTGCCTGTGTGTAGCTCTATTGCTGATGGCGTAGCAGCTTGGGGCAACAGTCGTGAAACCAGCCGTGAAATACTTCTGACCCTATTACCCGACCAGCCGAACCGCAAGACCCAAGGCTTTGCAAATCAAAAGCCTGACGAGGTCGGTAAAGCTTTGCAGTTGAGCATGCTGGAGATCCCGGACCCTTACCCAGAGCAGCCAAAGACTCTCTGGCTGCTCGGTTAAAGTGAGTCGCAGGCTTGCTTCCTTTTGGGCCGTTCATGGTTTCACCTCTATTGCATACATAAAAGAGCCATATTCCCAGGCCCCCACAACGCCGCCAGCACTGCAACGGCGGGAAAAGGTGATTTTCAGCGTTTTCCACTCTCGTTCAGCTTAGGTCTTTCGATGAGTTTCGCTTTCCACCATGGGTACCAGTTTTAAATTGTCGATCCCAAACCCATCGCCGACAGATCTACAGGCTTCGCTACTGCCGCGCTGGCGATGGCCAGCGCTTCAACGCGAGGATCCCGGTGGACAGCGACGGTGCTCTCAGAGGCGGCGAAGTTCGCTTTGACATGCCGCTGGGCCTTTGGCAAGGAGCATGAATTTTGATGCAGGGGTGCAGCATCCTCTTGGCAGTGAGTCATGCTGTCATGCCATGCGGCAGTGAAACATGTCAGTTGCCGGCTGCTTTTTGCAAATCGAAGACCGTGTTTGCGTCTCCATTCACGACGAGGTGATATGCGACATCGGCAAAACATACTTCGCACGCAAGGCTACATGATGCTGTGCTAGACACCAACATCCCCAACATCCCCATCCCCCAGCCCGCAAAGCCCCAGACCCTTAACCCCGTGGCCCTTGAGCCTCGCGGACTCAGAACCCGCAGCGAATCGCAGCTTTGGCAAAAAGCACAGCCACAGATGGGGACAACAACTTCAACCTAACAGCAGTATTGTTGCTTGCTCCTACTACTGCTGCTAGTCCTGCGATTACGACCGAAAAGCATTAATAATTCACTAATGCTGCTGCCGCTGCTGCTGCTGCTGCTGTCCTCCGCCTACTACTCCGACGTCGCCGACGACGCCGACGACGCGGATGACGACGACTACTCCTACGACTGCGACGACGACTGCTACTCCTGCTCGCACCGCTCCTTTGACCACGACTACGGCTGCGGTTGCTGCTACTGCTACCACTACTGCTAGTACTCCTACTGGCGGTGCTCTTCGGTGACCCACTGTTGTTTCGTACTGCTAGTGGGGAACAGTCGTGATACCAAATACTGCCAACAGCACATCCATGAGAAGAGCCATCTTGACGGTCGTCATCAAATGTCACAAACACAGGCACACTTGGACAATGGACACCCAAGCCCTTATTCGCGAGTCCCAAGCAACAACCGTCAAACTTGCCCGACAGCCCAGGAATGCGACCGCGCCCTCAGAGGCCGAAGCAGCGCAGGTCCAGCTGCACCTGACGAAGCAGGACGAGAACAAAGGGGTGGAAAACATACCGCAGAGCTTTCAGTCGTCATGTCCGTATACAGGTACGTGTTTCTGCAAGTCTGAACATACATAATTCCTGGCATAGTGTCCGTCTGCCTGCGGCCAAAAAAATGTGTAATATGTATGTGTATGTATATATATATATGTGTATATATGTATAATTCGGTATTCTACAGTTGTCTTTTAAAGTATCGTTTCTTCGTTAATTCCGTCAGTAGGATATTTGCGGCTTTGCCATGGACGATGTTTTTGTTTGTTGTGTGCGTGGGCTGCGGCTGCCACGGCAATGGATGGGAACTTTAGGCTGTGCCCTGTTACTTCTGACACAGAAGCTAGAAGTTCACCTAGTGGGTTTTCCAGTCTAGAATGAGTTGTGTGTGAACCTGAGATTTCAAGTTGAGGCAGTTTTGGTGCGGCTTTCCTCATAGACTCACAAAAGCTCGAAGGATAAGCGTCCTTTGATCGTCTCGGCGTTGTTGAAACATTCACCCTGGCCAGGAGTTTGTGAACTGCCTGATGTCAAGCTCGCTTCTCAGCGAGTCTTTGAGGCAGCTTTCAACCACGGACAACAACAGCGACCACGTGCCACCGGCATCGCCCATCCGACTGGACGTGACCATTGCGGACCCCACCAAGGACATGGGGCCCCCCTGAGCACTGGGGTCGCTGTCGATGCTGCTTCCTTGCTTTCAGGAGGCAGCCGATGCGGATTTGATGGACACATTGAACATCAGGCAGGCTGTCGTCCTCGAGGCCGGTGACCTGAGAGCGCTGCGTGCTGACCATACATCCCATCCCGAGCTTCAACTATTCCCCGCACGCTGGGGTTCTTACGCGAAGACCAGAAGGACCAGGTTGCAGGCACGCGGGCACGCACCGCGGTTCTCCGACAGCGTTCTCGCGACGGGCACGACCGCGTTGCCGGGGCCGGGCGGACTTCGGCCTAGTCCGCCCGGCCTCTCGGGCTCGTCTACTTTGTCTATTCCAAGCGCTGGAAAAGTCGATTTTTGGGTGTGGCGTGGCCGACATGGCCGCAATCCAGCCTTCTCGGGCTCTTCGTTTGTAGCGTTGAGGGATGGTGGAGTGGTCTCGGATGCGGCCTTGGTGTGTGTTTTCCTTTGATGACTGTACTCTTTTACGGCTTCAGGAGCCGCTGCCATTCTGATGTCCATGCACATTGTGGTTGTCGTGTGGTTGGTGCTGCCGCGGTCGTAATCACCATCGATGTCTGCATTGTTGTGCTTGTGCGCATTATTCTCTTCACCCGTCTTGTACCTCGTGTGAGTCTTGCGGGCTGTGGTGACCATGCTCGGAGTTGAAAGGTTTGGACGGGTGTAGTTTGTTTACTAGTGGAGTACAATGAAATCAGCGTAGCCAGTCTCCTGCACCGTGCTGGTGTGATTACTGGGTAGCGCCACCCTTTAGTGTGCCACTTCCGGTAAATCAACAGATACTGCTCCAGTAGCGACCCACGCTGAGACGAAAGCTGGCAATCGTGCCTTCTCTTGTTGCTATGTCTAGAGGTATTGGCCCAGTGCAGGACGTGTTGAAGACATGTGGAGTTTCGGCAAGGCATCAGGAACCAGCAAATTCCGCCTGACTTTCTTGGCCTGATGTCGGCCTTTAGTGCCGGGGACCGCGTAGTTTTAGTACACTTCGCGCCTCCTATAGCTGGTGGTCACGTTCGGCGTTGGATTCGTGAACTACTTTTGAGAGCGCCGCCCAGCCCAAAGACAGCAAACGACTTGCAAAATTGCAGGGTACAGAAGAGCAGGCCCGCAAACTGGCCGGGCAGCAAATCGAGCATTCTGTAAGTCCAATTGCTTCTGTGACTCTGCAGCCGTAGAGTTCCGTGCAAGTATCATTCTTTGATGTTGCCTGCCGAGCCTGAAATTCGAGGTGAAGTATCACATATCTGCACGTGTAGAAATCGTGCTCCCGGCCACTCCCTTCCTCGTTTTGTCGTTCAGATCGCTCGAAGCCGCCGAAGTCCTTGCAGGGCGAAGTCAGTCTGCTCCTCGGGGCTCGTGTGGTTCTTCGACATCGCACCCATCCAAAGTTGGGAATCGTGCGGCCAACGTCGGCCTACGTCACGTCTGACCCTGAAGCAAGTAGCTAAGTTGCCATCAGGACAGACTACATTCGCATGATGGTGCAGTTGCCACTTCAGGGCCAAGAGCTGCAGCCGACAAGCGCGTGGAAGCATTGAAGCCGGCACACCTAACATGCTACGTTCGAGACCAAACCCAGCAGGAAAGCTTAACGTCTGCTGAAGCAACATAAGCAACATGGCAACTTGCGCTTTGTGTTGCATGGCCGATTCGGCCTGCGTCACATCTGACCCTGAAGCAACTAGCTAAGTTGCCATCAGGACAGATTACACTCGCATGTGGCGCAGTTGCCACTTCAGGGCCAAGAGCCGCAGCCGACAAGCGCGTGGAAGATATTGACGCCTGCGCACTTAACATGCTTGGGTTCGACACCAAGCCCATCAGGAAAGCTTCAACAATCTAACTTAATGGCACAAGCATCTTCATTATTGGAAGCAAACCTGCATGGATTGCATGAGTTAATGTGCCGCGCCGTCCAGCTTCGCGAGGGCTGCGCGGCCTGCGTGAAAAAAACTGCGGTCAGCTGCGTTGCAGTCCTCCGCACTAGCTTTCGTAGCCCGCTTCTCAAGTATGTGTAGGATAAGATATGACAAACTTGCGACATACTGTAGAGTCCGGCAACATAAATCAACATTATACCGCCTTGCATAGTAACGTAAGGTAAATCAAGCCGAGGAGAGTACTGAAGCATAGGATGGCATTAAATGTAAATGAAAGTCGCAATGCAACATAGTGTTTGGAATGTTATGCTATGCTATGCTGCTTTGCCAAGCTATGCTACACTATACTACAGTATGCTATCCTAGCCTATGCCATGCTTTGCTATACCGTACCATCCCGTACCTTAACATACCATACCATACCGCACCACACCACACCACCAGACCATACCGTACCATACCATGCCGTACCTACCGTGCCATTCCTACCACGCCATACCATACCATACTATACTATACCATGCTGATTCATACCATGCCACACCATACGGTACGAGACTGTACTAGCCTATACAGTATACTTTGCCGTGCTAAAGTATAGTAGTACATATATAGCGTTGTGTAGCAAGGCAGACCATAGTACAACACAATATGAAAGGACATGGTGCCATGTAAGACAACATGCTGTACCATGTGGCAGAAAGATAGGGTAACATGCAAAAGGCATAGCAGCTCAACAGGGATATAGTATGCTATAACAGACGGGATGGTAAAATAGAGCAGTATGCGCACAATGTCATTGAGTATCTAGAACAAGGTGGTAAATTATGATAACAATGCAATCGAATATGTAATGCAAAGCGCAATGTAATGCAATGCAGTTGTTTATGATACAAGAAAACTATATGCGATGTGAGATATGTCGCAGTTTGATCATATTCGATATACGATGACATAGCACGGTATATTGCCATAATATGATTCAACATCCCACGATCTATATGACATGATATGAGACAGCATAATAAGCCTATAATTTCAACTGTCAAACCTTATAGCATAAAGTATGATACACCTTGTCCCAACACAATACTGACGTAGCCAAAGTAGTAGAATGTCAAGGTATGTGGTATGGAATGTGATGTCATGATGCGATTTCACATATCAGGGGCGAACATAATTTAATGCAGTACATGTAGTCGAGTAGGATATGATATGTCACAACGTAGAGCGATGCAACATCAATGCAGGGAAGTATAATGAAATGTGATATAAACTCACATGTCGCAACATTACTAGGAAATCTAACGTATGTATGTACGAATGTCTGTATGTCTGTATGTATATGTGTATGTATGCATACATGATCATACATGTCTGTCTGTCTGTCTGTATGTATGTACGTATGTATGCACATAGGTTGGTAGGCAGGCAAGTAGGCAGGTAGGTATATGTTTAGGATGTATGTGGGTAGGTAGGTGGTAGGTCGGTAGGTAGGCAAGTTGGTAGGCAGGCAGGCAGGCAAGGAGGGAGGTAGGTAGATAGGTAGGTGGGTAGGTAGGTTCGACGCGTGACGTTGTGCAGATCTGGGACTCGGACATGGGCAAGACAGACGACTTCCTCGGGGAGTGCTGGTTGCCACCCCTGGGTTCGCTGACACTGGGCCGCTCTTGATACACCGTAGGGTGTCGGTGTCGAGTTCATAGCAGCTGGTATGCGGCTGCAAGGCAAGTGCCATGATGGTGTTAAAGATGTCTTCACTGCGAAGTTGTCGAACTTTGCGAATCAGTTATCAAGCATTGTCACACAACCATGATGCCCTATTCACAAGGAGCCAAAGAAGTGTAACACAAACGAGCCCCGTGAAACGCTCTGTGTTTTGAGTTGCAGGGCTGGTTGAGTGTCATTTATTCCAGGTTTCCTGATTTGGGTTCCGGGGAGAATCTTTTGTTGGTGAGCTTTAGGAAGTGCTTCGGCTTTGTGCTTGATGCCACGTAGGATGCTGTATCTACTGTTGCTACTAAGAAATATTTGCCATCTTTGAGTCGAAGACGAAGCCGCAACGCGAAACAGATTGCAAAATCTCGCAAAAGAGTGCAACGATTGGACCGTGTGCGACAACGCGAAAGGCTCGCGCAGGACAGCGTGCTCCAAGCCATGGGGCGCAGGAAAGCCGCCTGCGCAACTCAATCCACAAGGATGAAACGACAGTCCTCTTTGTTTTTCAATTGGGATTGGGACCCCATGCCCGAAGAGGGGCCCGGGGGAGGTCTGCCGTCTAAGGCTAAGCGATGTCGGGGTTTGGGGCTCTTCAGGGCTTAGCTCATCAACTCGGGATCAAGTACCCCGTAACATAGTGCGAAGCAGTCGGTTCCTTCTGGCTACAACTAGTGCCTCCGGAAGGCGGCATGGTTACCGGGAAGTGTTTGCCCAAGTGCTTTGCACCCAACACCCTTGGACTGGGAGTTGTATCGAAAGATTCTGTTACCATTTGCCGGCACATGGCTCATGGGTGTTCACTCTCGTAGCTAATCTGTCGACCCAAGGACCGAGGCGACAAAGCGCTACGTGCTTCCCGTGCAGAATGCCGAGATGGGCATGTCCCGACCCCTCGGCTTTCACTTTTAGCTGCATGGTTAGCTTCGGACTCCCATTCCCTGTAGTCCCACGACAGTCGCACCATGGATATGTGTATGTGGTAGTACAAGAGCTACCTGCCATTGCCTCAGTGGCGGCCGATTGTGTTGCCCACTAGGGTGATGGCAGATTCTTGAAGCTGTGAACATTTTGGCTCCCGTAACAGCAAAGGCAATTGCCCGTGCTGCAGCGACTGTTTGCCCTGCTGCTAGATTTGTCATCAAGACCCTGCACGGTACCATGGTGGCTGGCACCACAACCACTTTCCCTTTCCTTCTCCTGATCCTTCCACAAGAACAGACACTTCCACTCCACATGCCATGGCTATTGCCATAACTACAACTACAACGACCACTATGCCACGGCTACTTCCACGTTCACGTCCACTTTCGTTCCACTGCCACTGCCACTACCACGACCGCTGCCACTGCCACTGCCACTGCTACCACTAATTCTATTATACTACCGGTGCAAGTATATGGTGACTCTCGATGTCTGAGCTGTAGTATGAACTCATCACATGCACAAAAGTTGAAACTGGGTTCGTCTGTCACTGTGTAATTCGGTGCAGCATCAAACGATCGCTGAACGAACATGTGTCCATGATTGGTTGAGTCAAGCGCAAAGGTACGACCGCTTTCCCCCAATGAGCTGAACTCATACTTTGACTTACTTGTGTGTATCTTTTTGGGTTTTGTTAGATGTTGTGAGGTTGGCTCCTTGGACCCGTTGACTCTTGAGACCCCGCAGTGCTGTCGGAGACGTGCCAAGCGGGTGACAAAACTATACTGCTACAACTGCAGCTACAGTTGCTGCTACTGCTACTCCTGCCGCTGCTGCTGCGGCTGCTGCTACTGCTGCTGCTGCTGCTGCCACAACAGCAATTACTACAATTACAACAACAACAACTACTACTACTACTACTACTACTACTGCTACTGCTACTCATGATTCCAGCAAAGGGAACTCGAGCTGAACGGAGCGGAGAACGCACACCAAGGGTTTCTGTGAAGATGTACCG
>CAJNDV010003647.1:40640-54076 GCA_905221635.1 Symbiodinium sp. CCMP2456
GGCGAGCATATATATATATATATATCTATATATATATATACATATACATATATATATATATACGTATATATTACAAACATATACACATCCTTGCATGCATGCATGCATGCATGCATGCATGCATGCATGCATACATACATGCATGAATGCATACATGATTGCATGCATGAATACATACATGACTACCTAGAATGTAGATCGGTTGCAGTCTCCCTTTTTCTTCTTATTCTTGCCTGCACTGCCTGTCTCCTGTTGTCCGTGCATGTTTCGCACTACCTTCTGGGGTTCAAGGGCTTCGAATTTTTGCAGGCACGGAAGCGACACTGGAGACAAGGAGACACCGGGTCGCCGGGATGCAACTCCGGGACACCGGGAGACTGTGACCGGAGCACTGGACAACGACATCGAGACACTTCGACACAGGGATAACCTCGAAAACTTTTGCACATCGGGACACCAAAGCTCCGTAGCAGCCTAAAGCCAAGACATTAAGAAACCGAAGGATGCCACTGACCGGAGACCCGAAAACTTAATGACTCCACGCAGGGACCCAGCTGTCAGCAAGAAATCTTGCTGTGACTCCGCGCGACTCCACAGGAACTGGAACACGACCCAGTAGGAGATGCGGCCCACGAACCGAGTCCGCCTTCAAGGGGCCTTGGGGCTCGTTCCAAAAAACGAAAGCTTTCCTACCATGGGTGCATGGACAGCAGTGCGAAGAGTTCGAAGAGTCCGCCGGTTGTTAAGGTGTAGTGTAGTAGTATTGAGCTGCAAGCTCCTGGTGGAACAGTTGGGAAGTGACTGACTAGCTTTTACACGGAACTTTGGATTGGAACCTCCATGCCAAGGAGGGCAGCGACCCCTATGTCTGCATGTATGTCAAGAACGAAGCTATCGGCGCGTCTGACAAGGCTTGGACGGCTGGGGGGCTTCCTGCACTTAGTTGCGCTTTGAAGCATCAGTCGTGACGGTGATGCCGTCCTGCCACTGCAGGATTCCTGCCGTGAGCTCTGCGGATTTTGGGTTTGGGACAGGAGTGATGCGAGGTTTGACCGGGCGGTCCATGCAGATTTTCACGACTTGGGGTGCTCTGCTCTTGTTGCACTCGGTGTTGTACTGTCGTTGAAGCTTTGTCCCCCAGCTCCACCACCAATATGCCTTGCGTCAGAGCTTTGCTTCGACGTCTGTTCCCACCGCTGCTAGTTTGCAGTTGAGACGTACATGTCCAGTGAGGCCAGCATTCCACCGGGCTTCGACGAGGAGGGCTGGCACGTGACCGCCCTCCGTCGACATGAGTGCTATTGGACAACGAACACAAAGAAGGCCACCCGCAACCCTGAGTGGAACGAGGAGAAGGACTTCACCCTCAGGACGCGCGCGTAAAGCTCGCATGTTGCCGGTTCTAGGCAGCAGCTGGTTTAGAGCTGCAGGTGTTGGCAGATGGCAATGCAACAGGGCGTGACTGGTGCTTGAGATCTTGTCGGCCATCGCTATTCACATGGGTGTGTGTCACTTCCACTGTTACTGCCCTTCCCCTTCCCTCCCTCCATCCCTCCCTCCAGAAACGCTTGCACGATGTGCACGATGTGAATCCTGCTTTGGGCGGGGAGTCGATGCTGTCATACGTGGTGTAACTTCGGGAGTTTGTGGTTGGGCCCTCGACCTCCTTACGTTCTTGGAGCAGGACAGGAGGCTTCGAGAGGCGCACGAAGCAGGCCTTCCACTTGGACATCACTTCGGGCCAGGCCGGTCGGATTCGAGAATTTGGGCATGATTAGCATTTCGGTTCTTGCTGACTGCTGCCCTTCGATCTTTACGAACGAACGACCGGGCTACCCTTGCTACCAGGGCTAGCAGAGTTGACATGTACATTCCTATCAGTCCTGTGAGAATCATTACTACCACTGTTGCCTAAACCACAGGAACATTGCCATATCGTGATTATGCTTACTATTATCATTATGATTATGACTCTTATTGTCAGTAGACTACTGGTTTAGGTTTACTCTTATGCGCATTCTCATCACTAGTTGCACTGATAATATTAAGTTTTTCTGCAAAAGCATGATTTTCAGCATGAGTGCATTCGCACTGCGGCTGTTTGGGCAAGTGCTGCCATTGTTCTTTTCAGTCCTCGTTTGCCATGGGACAGCCAGTCCGAAGGCCCCAAGACCTTCCAGCCCTCCGACGCGCAGTGGTCATGTCAAGAGTTAGCCATCTTAGAGACACGGCTCGTGGCAGGGACATGATGCTCAAGATAGTGAAGCAGTAAATTGCAACAGAATTATTCCTCTCTGACTTTCCACTCGTGCGGCGTCAAGAGCCGCAAGCTTCGTCTTGAGGGAAATGGGAAACTCGAATCAAGGGCCAGAAGACTGGCAAATTGACTCCGGGAAGCCTTCAACTTCACACTTATCCGTGCCAAGGATACTGTTTCGATCTTGTTGTAGCGGCATCGAGCCCCCTTTGCACTTGAAAGGCGCGGCGTCATCAGGACGACTACTACACCGCGGAACCTCCTCCAGCACTCAGCAACCCTGATAGTAAGGCTGCGTGTGTTAATGTTGATGTTCGCGCAAGCGGCAAGAGCGAATTCGCCACGTGCAATGTCTTGTTGGTATCGTCACATTCTATGTTTAGATTTGGCCTTCTTCTTTATGCGTGCCCGGAATCCTTGACATTCCTCGGACTGTACATAGCAAGAGCACTGTGAAGACTAAAGGATGCTGGTGCATGTTTCTCGAATGCGGGTGCGAGTGGTCATGACGCAATGCAGTGGGCATGCGGAAACCCGCAGCTTTTGTGATAGCCGTTGAAGACCTCATCTTGAGCAACTCAGCGCACAGGGTGGTCAAAGTCTGTCAAAGTCATCATAGTTATGCTCACGTTCCCAAGGTGCTGGGCACGAAGGAGGAGCTTCGCCTCCGGTTCGGGGACAACGACGACAAAAACTCCAAGGAGCCGAAGATCGGATACGCCAGCGTCACTTTGTCTTGGATCTTGGTGAAGCCTAAAGCCTAAGCTTGGGCTGAAAGCAAAAAGAGGAAAAGGCACAACATAACATGATCCTTCTGCAACACAAGCCAATTCTCTCTCATGCGGTGATGCATGAACCAGCCGTTCCTTCCCTGCCAAGCCGCTTCTCTTCACTAACCAGACTGTTTGTATAAGGCCGGGACCCGGGCCCGGGACCCGGGTTCCGGAACGGGCACCGGAAACCCGGACTCGCAGCCCGGGACCCGGAACCACTAACCAGGACCCAGGATCCGGGACGCGAAACCCCGCAACCCGCAAGCTCCGGATCCCGGGTTCCGGAAATCCCGGACAGCAACAAGCAACAAGCAATAGCAAGACACAAGCAGCACCAACAACAGCAGCAGCAGCAGCAGGAGCAGCCAGGACCCGGAACCCGGAATCCGCGCCCCGGAACCAAGAACCAGAACCGGACCCAAAACCCGGACGCAGGACCCGGAACCCCGAACCCCGAACCGACGCCTGGGCCTGAACCCGAGACCGAAACCCGGAACCTGGGACCCGGGACCTGGAACAGCGGCCCTGGCAGAAAAGCGATATCCCCGTGCAGTTCAGTACCCGGAAGCTTTCGTCATCTTTGGCCAAGGAAGTTGTGATGTATATGGCAGACAACATGCAGCAGTTCAAGGAGAAGCTGTCATACGCATGCAAGGCCGGGCCTCATGCAGGTAAAACTCAGAACCATTCTGAGGAATACAAGGGCCGTGAGCAGGGCACCTCCTTTTTTCAATTTATTTCTTGTTGTAGAAGTATTCAGTGTCATTCTCTAATATTCGACGTGGTCGTCGTTCTGCGATAGGCCTTCTAGATGTGCGCAACCCTTAGTCGCCTTAGTCCCATCACATCGAACGCCATCCTCACCCGCCGCAACAGTCGAAGCCCGGCAACCTGGGGTTGCTGCCACCTCGGTGACTACCAACTGGCTAAGAGCAAAATCTCTACGTGCGCAGGCATCCAGTTTAGTTGAGAGGTCGATCAGCCTACAACACCTCATGCTCCAATTCTCCCAGGCTCTCAGACTGCTTCTGAATTCCAGAGCTCAGACTCGGGCTGTCTAGTAGTGTCAGACTGTCTCCTTGTTCGTGGTCCGAGGTGCTGGCGAAACAGCTTCTAGAACAGGAGAGGCAAGAGAAGCAAAAGGACCCGAACGCAGACAAGAAGCAGGCAGGGTGCTACACTGCATGTACCATGTCTCTATATCTATATCAAAGTTAGTTTGTGTCTATGCGTATATCTATGTCTAATATAAATCTAATATCTGTTATCTATTTCTTGTATCTAAAGCCTAGGACCCAATATCTAGTATCTTCTATCTAGTATCCAGTATTTAATATCTAAAACCGAAACCTAAGATCTAATATCTAATGCCCATAACATGTTATAGCCAGTACCGCATACTTAACACCTCAAAATATTTGCTATGTGCTATTTGATATTGTTTGATATGCATTATCTAATATCTAGTATCCAACATGTATATCTACATCTATACAAACGGCTAACACCTAACATGCAACATTTACCATCAAACATGAGGGACAGGGAAATCGGGAGAGAGAAAGAGAGCGAGAGACAGAGAGGGCGTGCTCTCGTCTTTGACCTGCAGCAAGCAAGGAAGAGACAGAGAGCAAGTCTGCCTAGAATGCGGCAGAATGTACCACCCGGAACTGAAATATGTGTGACAAAACATATCAACTTTGTTGTTTTTCGCTACATTCGGGTTTTGTGGGTGCAGCAGTGTCGGCACATCGCAATCCTTTATATGCTTGGCATGCCATTATATTGTGCACTATTGGTGCTACTAGCACAAGCACTATTACGATTTTTCCTTCACATTTCTGCTGATGACGATTCTTATTGCCGTCACGGTCACCACCATGGTTCTGTGTACTAGTACTTCCATTTCCATCATGTCCACACAGTACGCTTGGAGGCGTACAAAACGCGGCGGAAGCATGTGAATCAGCTGGAGGCCGCTGCTAGGGACATGCCTCTCGCCAGAACCTGGAGAATCTTGATTTTTGGTGTTCCGGCAAAGCAGCATGTGACGTGTTCGGAGCTGGCGTAATCCTCCCAGGTCGTACAGGCACAGCTGCATGGTCTTCGTGCCCTCAAAGAGGCTGCGAGAGCTTGCGCAGCGCGGCAGGGAAGGTTGGACGAGCTATGAATACAAGAGGCTCTACGCTGTGGAGGAGCAGGATCCTTCATCATGGCAGCCCCTTGACAACGTCTGCACGTTCAGCCACTATGCCAGCCTCTACAGCTTCGGCCGCACCAACGCGCAGCGTCTGAAAGTGGCAGACAGCCAAGACATCGCGCGGCTCAACAACAATCGATACCGCCTCTATGAGAAACAGCAGAAGGAGTACTTGGAGAGCCTGGCAGACACGAACACTCCCGAAAAGTGTCACGTCTGAACATCCCTTTTCCGGTTTTCACTTTACACTGGTTCCGACAGTCAAGGGTCTGGGGTAACGCCAGGGTTTCACAATCAAGAGCAGCGGCAAAGCAATAGCTGCTGCAAAATGTGGAAGGAACGGTATTGGGAGTCACAATTGCAGGTGGGCTTCCTTGTCATGCTACAAAGGCAATCGTGGGAGCAATGGTAGTACTCGTCAATAGGTTCTACGTCATTCGCAAGAGCCAGGGTTGTCTTTGGTCATGTAGTGATGGTCGTCTAAGTCGCTGCGACATCACCAATGGCAACCAGAGTGCAGTTCGAGAGACTTCTGACAACACCGCAACGAAAGAGCAACTAGACTTACATCATCAAGGGATATGTTGAGGCACGAGCAGATTGTTAAACGCATTCAAGGCATCCATATCGTCACAGTAGTCATCTCTTCCAAGCTTTCGACACCTCTTTATGGATGGCGATGGGTAATGGAGACATCTTGCTACCGTTTGCTTCTATCGTTGGATCCGGATTTAGGGTTTTGCAGGCGTTGCGGCAGCTTAGGATTCAGGGCAATGTTCACTGCAGCCCCTGCCCCAACAAAAAGATCCACAAGCCGACTCCCAGAAACCTTCATGTCTGTTGAGACGCCATCTCGCGAGGTGCTTCGGTTTTGCCAAGTTTCACCATCCCTCCGAGACTTGCCCGCAATTGAGGGCCTAAAGATGAAAAGGGCTCCTGTTCATTGTATTTGGTTGTATTATGAAGTCGTGCAACTCTACGCGGAAAGCCAGCCCTCTGGAAACTGAGGGGATGCCGGCTTGTGACCCCAGAGTGCCGAAGCCATGACCTCCACGTTCCCACGTCTTCCGGGTCCTGCCATCGTGCACACACACACAGAGTTTCAGCTATGCACAGTCGCATGGGAAGGAGAGGAGAAGCAGTTCTTCCTAATCTGCCAAGCCGGAACTCGAGCTCACTCTGTGTCGCAATCTCCCCCAGGTTGTGGCGCAGGCGAACTCCCGAAGTTAGCAGATCATCGTTAGATTCTACATTTTTTCGCAGCTGCGCTGCGCAAAGCCTTCACTTCTGGACTGTAAAGGCGGTCTCTCTAGCTTGCTCGTTGTTGTTCGCCATACTGTTTGGTGGCAGAGCAGGCGGCGAGAACAGTGACTGCCTCTGATAAGATAGCACACGCGACATACGCTCTGTCTGAAACTGTTGTCGTGATGCATGGCAAGACAACCCCGAACTGCAGCGCTGAACCCTCAATCCTGAGTGTGAAATCCCTCAGCCCAAAAGCTGATGTCCTCAATCCCGAACCGCTCAAAGCAGAAACTCCTCAAAGCCGACGCTCTCTCGGTTTTTGTGACGCCCGCAAAAGACAAACAATTGAAACTGCAGAACGCTGCTTCTTCAAGGACGTCTCCTCCGAAGAGTGGCGGCCCGCCTTGATCGACCGCTCTGAGACCGTCGCCACCAGCAAGCGGAAGTACAAGGTCTCCTACGTGACGCGCCCGCAAGGAGAAGCGTAAGGGTTGTGAGAGTTGTCAGGGGTTTTCAGGGTAAAGGGCTGGGTGAGGTTGAGGGAAGTTTAGGGTTTTGGACTTGGCTGAGGAGTTGTTGAAATTTCCAGGCTCCCCACGCTTCCAAGCTCCGTCAGGTTCGAGCTACTGGAAGCTTTATTGCGTTTAGGGGTGTTAGGCGTTAGGGTGCTCCTGGAAGTCTCGGCTTTGGATGTTTGCGCCTGAGGTGTTCTCTCCTTACGTCGCTGTGTCGGCAGAGTCCAGGGAGCAGGACCTCCTGGTGGTCAGCCTGGGAGTTGTTTCTGCAACCACAGGCTGTTCCGCCGCCGCCGCCGCCACCACCACCACCACCACCACCACCACCACCACCACCACCACCACCACCAAGAATAACAATAACAATACGAATAAACATACTCGTGCTAATAAATGCAAGAAAGAACCGGAACAGGCATATAACAGCTGAAATGCTCAGGTTGAAGAGTTTCTGTTGAATCCTGAACCAAAACAAGCTCCTAAACATGAATGTCATTGCAGCAAGGATCATTGAGGCATTGAGGGCCCTGTTGCTCAGACATCGAAGTTCGGCTTAGGCATTTTTCGACGGTTTGCTTCCGGCTGTTGGTGTTTATTCCTTTCGTTCTGACAGGGGTAGATCTCGCTCGGTGTTTAGGCTTTTCAGATGTGCTTCTTTGGCGTTTACACGATCAGTGTAGACTTGGAGAATGTCATTGTCTTACACGATGATACCACGGTGCAAGACCACCGATGTGCAGTAAAGGCACTGGGACCTGACTGGGATGCCATACTGCATGTCCCAGTAGCCTTCAATACCATTGTCAATGGCACGCTTTACTGTTACAATAGAATATACTTGACTAGAGTAGAAATAGCAGTTAAACAGCAGTTGTCTTGTCTAGTCTAGTATAGTACAGTACACCATGCTCTGGGTGAGCTTGTGTGGGCACTCCAAGGATTCTCAGAGGATTCTGTCTGGAAAAAACGACAACAACACCTCAAAAATCATTAGCTACGGGCAGCATCTTCTGAAAGAGCGGCAGCAACACCAAAGACCAATGACAACGACAACAAGGAACGGCAAGATGATCAACAACATGGACGCCCATGCTAACAGGAGATACCACGCAGATGTCTGCGTCCACCATGGCCACTGGAGCAGGGTAGGCGTAGCAACAACAGCGAGCAAGCACACAAGCGCACGCACGCAGAGTAGAAGCCACGATGACAGGACCGATCGTGTCTGACACTACCAGGTAGAGTTTTATGACTCACGCTATGACAGCTGTTCTCGGTGCACACATCTTCTTTTGCCATCGTGTCGTTTCCTTGTGTTGTCACACCTTCTTTTTGAAAGACCGTCCAAGCCTCAACCATCATGTTGTTTCCCTGTGTTTTCAAATCTTCTTTTCGAAAGATCGTCCAAGCCTCAAGATGCGCAAGTTGGCCGCCTCAAAACCGAGACAGTGACCCGGGCAAGCACTTCAACAAAGTCCATGTTGCTTGTCCGAGCACCCGCCCCCCGCCATTACGACCAACTCCAGAATTATTGCAACGGCATCGGCTGCCAGCCCGATGATGGCCTTTTCTGTCCTGGGTTTGGGTGGAATTTGCTCATGTCAAAAATCAGAGGTTGGAACCGGGACTGAGGAGCGTTGCTTGCCTCTCCAGTCATCTGTTACTGTCCATGCTGGGTTGGGCACTAGCACAAGCCGAGACTGCTGGCCAGTCGTCGTCTAGCTAGGACTCTTCTTGACCACCCTCCCCTCCCTCCTGCTCTCTCTCTCTGCTCTCCCCCTCCGGGTGCTCGAAAAGAGCCTGCAAAGAGCACCGCAGCTAGGGGAGTTGGGAAGGGAAGCTGGTGCTGGGAGACGCTCAGTCACACCGTCCCTGTCGCAAAGGCGAGTCCTGGGTTCGGTGGGCCGCTTGGGACCTTGATATGGAGATGAGCCAAGGAAGACCCATCCACTCCTCCGGCAACGACCGCAGCTCTCAAAACTCGGTTGCAAAACAAGATGGGACGTGCGATCGTGCGCCATGCGCTTTTGCGCGAGCAGCTTCGAGCATGGAATTGTGAGCAAGGGCTCGAACATGATGTTTCGCGACAGTCTGCTTCAGAAACACTAGAAAAGCCAACGTTTTGAGCAACTTTGCTTTTGCAACAAAGCCTCCGGAAGCGCACAAAGCATTGGTTTTCAAAAGGTCTCGATTGGCAGACTCAGCAGACCTTGAGTCCAGGCAGTGGCGACCCGACAAGAAACAGTGAAACCTCTCAAATCGGATGCACTTCTGAAACAAAGCTGTGTTCACTTGGCCTCGCTGACCCTGTCGAGACTTGAGAGTCTGGACTCTCAGTGCCATACATGAACTTATTAGCAGCCTTCGTGAACTGGCTACACACGCGTGTGAGCCTTGCTTGAACTGAAGCCTTCGCTTGAGAACCTTTCCGCAAGAACAGTGGCAGCTTCTTCTTCTGGAACTTGTCATCTGGCAGCCAAACTTACCTACATTTAACCGCCAGGAGGAGGTCGACGAAGAGTGTGTCCTTCTGGCCCCAAGCATCTGTGACCGAAGAAAGAGTTTGATCCCTGAACACTGTTACGCCGAATGTGCTCAGCTCCTTAGGGTTGTAGATGTTGAGGGTCGCAGGGTTCGAAGTCTTTTGTCAGCGCCACTGCATGGCAAAGGCACACACTGCCCGTTAGGTTTTGATTTTGGTGAGTTACATCTTGCGATGAGGCCGCAGCCCCAACGAGACACTCAGGTCAGAGAAACTTCAAGCTCCCCCCGCTTCAAGCCCTTGACTCCTGCCAGACCCAAGCACTTGAGCGGTAAGTTTAGGCCCAAAGTTTTGTCTTCAGGATGCAGAGTTTGACGATTCCCAGGCAAGCCAAAGATCCGGGACGTGGTGCACGTTGAGCACAAGGAGCTGCTAGCCCGGGCCAAACTCATGAAGGACCTGGCGTTGCACGAAACACATGAATGCAAAAGCCGTGTGGAAGCGTCTAGAGCTAATTACACGAACAGCCTACTGCATTTTGCTGCAAACATAGGTCTGTGTTGCGGTCTGTGTTTTGACAGACTTGTGGACACATACATGTGTTTACGGGTCTGCATGCCGGTGTTTCTGCTACACGCATATGTCACAGAGGCATTCGGGGGCATGTTGTGCCTGTTATGTGTGAAGCATACCCGTTTATCAACAGCATGCCTTTCATTGTTGCATCCGAGAGTCCTAGAGTGATATTTTTTCTTGCTCTATCCTGTCAGGTGCAGTGGGCACAGCCGTGTTGTGTGCCAAGCTGGGTGTATTGCCTCTCACACGGCGTAACTGTGAAGCATCGTTCCTAGCATCATGTAGCAGGCAAGTCTTTGCACAATTATGCGTGCGGAATTGAGGAACTGTAAGCAAAGAGCTGCACGTCACTCTCGACGAAACCAACATATTTAAAGCAAAAAGTGTGCACATGCATTTTGATTTGTCTAGTTGCATGTCTGACACATGCATGCATCCATTCACAGGGTTGTGAGATATGGAGCACAGGTTTGTGATGGTGCGTGCCTTTTACGTTCAATTTTGCTTTGCAAGTGTACACGGCAACTTTCCAAAAACATCGCAAGGCTGAACCTCGTGCAGGGCATTTTCTTATGCAGTTATGAGCGGGAACACTTTCAGGGTTTATAGGTTGCAGCTGTGAGAGTCTGTCGCAGAGTTCCAAGTTTCGAGGGGGGGGGGATGGGGGAGGGGTAGACTTGAGTGCTAAGATTTTATGTGGGAACTTGTTCAGGACCAGGGTGTGCCGGAGGAGGAGATTGTGAGACAACTGAGCCATGGATTTTCTCAGACTGTGCTTCAGCAACAGCGCCAGAGCCCAGAATCCGAAATCCGAGCTGGCCAGATGCCATTTGTAACTCAGGAATGCGGACCTGAAGAAGAGTTTCGAAAAGGCCAAGGAAGCCAATGAGGATGGGGCCGCCATGACCGCGCCTCCCATGATCTCTTTGGCGGATGTGCAAGATGCCCTTAAGCGAGCAAAGGACCCGGCTTGGGCTTTCTAGTTTGGGCTTCGGGAGGAGGGTGGGCCATCGGATGGTGCCTTCGTTCTGGCGACCCTTGTTTGACATCCGTCGGATCTTCCGCTTTTGGGCGTGTCTTTCTTCGAGAAACGCCCGGTGAAGATTGGGGTTCGGGACTTGCAAAGTCATGTGCCTGCCGATAAATCCTGCCGAGTGCTCGCATGCAAACAGGCCTGCATCCTTCGTGACATCGGCCGTAGAAGCCAAGAGGTCTGACGGCAAACGTCAGCTATGCTAAAACACTACGGTCCCTGAACCCTCAGCTGTGCTTCTGCTCCTTTTCACTTGCAGACCGTCCTGTGAGACCTTGCCTAGCTTTCTGCCCTGGCTCCTCTGACTCAGCCACCATGGCATTCCTTGGCAGGATTGCCTACTGGAAAGGGGTCCTCTCTACACTCCAAAGGCGAAGCCAAAGCCTTTACTTGTAGTGAACCTATGAAGACACTGTGCTTGGACTTGTCACTTGAGGAGTCTCACAACACTTGGAAAGTTTCGAGCACACCCCTGAACCTTTCATTTCATCAACCCGAAACCCTCAAGCCGCAATGAAGCCGCCCAATCAACCCCACACCCACAAATGCCTGAGAAAATCGGAGGAGGACGAAGCGGACGCCACCTTGGATGGCGGTCAGTGAGACACTCCGATTGGCTTCAGAGTCTGCTGTGCCTGTAGGCAGAACCCGGCACCTTGAGGCTCCGAAACTGAGAGTTTTTCAAAGGCGCAGAGAGGAACTCCTCGGTTCCAGACCGGCAAACTGAAAACATCGACTGCCTGCTCCCGACCCTCCCGAAGTCGAAACTGAACCCGGCAAACCATTCAAAGCACCTGAAGCACCCTGAAGCCGGATCCCTAACCAAGGACTGTCCACGCACACCAAATTCAAAGGGAAAGGCAAAAAGCGTGTACATGGCCACCGGGCTGCAAAGGCGCATCTCGTTGGCATCGTGCAATGAGCAGATTGGTACACCCCAAACTGCCAGTTGCTTCCAGTCTCGTAATCTAATCACTGGCACGCCCCAGGATGGAGGCAAGATTTCAAGTTTCCTTCGTGCCCAGGCTGCTCCGTGAGTGGTTCCAGACCTGAGCAAAGCCTGCATGCACCAAGGACGTTCTGACAGGACATGGGACAGTCAAACTGCATGAAAGCGTGTCAAACAGGTGAGTAAGCCATTGATCAAGCATAAGTACATGCTTGGCCTCGATGCTTCCACAAAGTATCCGTTTCCATCTAGACTCTAGACGCAACGAACGCCATCGACGATCATGGAGAGTACTTGAGTCTGACCTGTACGGATTTCGATGATGTTTTTTTGCTCCCCGAGGCAGACTGCATCGAGCTGTCTCGGGGCAGTTTCAGACAAGGGGTCTGATGGGCCAACCCACAGCAAGTCCTTGCCCCAAAGGCGTACAGAGGACGCATCTTTTGAGTTGTTCGTGCCTGTCCGAAAGTAGGCCAGGCGAGTTTTCGAGTAAGGGCGGGGATGTTTTGAGAGAGGAAGTACGCATGTCGATACGTTTCTTTAGCAAGATTAGCCCCGTTGGCTTGAAGGCAACGGTGCATTCATGTGCATGAGTATGAGTATGTCGTCATAAATATGATTTTGCAACAGCTGGCCCGCATTTTCTTCAATTGTATATCTTTCTGGCACTCTTGTTCGAAGAGTAGCAAGGTGTCTCCAAAATTAGTGCACCATGCATCCAGTTTCACTCATCCTGACATCGGACCACTGCACTGACCGCCACAAAACGCGACAAAGACAGTCAGGTCTGAGCTCGAGCGTCTTGGGGACACGAGGTCATGATCACGGTTGAGCCCTGTGAACAGCCTCGGCTGTGAGACAAGGATTGGACGTTGAGAGCCCCAGATGTCTGAAGCAATCCGCAAGTCTTGTGCGAGATGTGGGCTCAGACACGTGGGAGTTTTGATCCCACAGTTTGTGGAGCTTCACCCTAGATCAGGCCGGCGTTTTGATTGAACAGGGTGGCAGCAGCAACTACAACTGCTGCTTCTCTTGCTCCTCCTACCACTCTGCTGCTGCTGCTCCTCATCCATCCACGACTACTGCTCCTGCTGCTGCTACTACAGCTACTACTGCAACTGCTACTGCTACTGCTACTGCTGCTGCTGCTGCTACTGCTGCTGCTGCTACCAGTAGGTGCTGCTACTGCTACTGCTACTGCTACTACTCCTATTACTCCTCCTCCTCCTCCTACTCCTACTCCTACTCCCACGCCTACTCCAACTCCTCATCCTCCAACTACTTTTACTACTACTACTACTACTACTACTACAACTACTACTACCACTACTACTACTACTACTACTACTACTACTACTGCATTTACTACTACTACTACTACTACTACTACTACTTCTACTACTACT
>CAJNDV010003647.1:74780-85118 GCA_905221635.1 Symbiodinium sp. CCMP2456
CAGCTGACTTGGAGTGACTTGTTGCAGATTCTGATGATGCAACTTGAGTGACACTTGTTTTAACGTCACATCAGACATAGTCATCCGTCAAGTCAACAAAATGAACATGCTAACACATGGTAGCTGCCGGACTACAGGAATTCGGATGATCCGTTTGCTGGGACGAGTCGGGGGGTTCGCTCTTGTTGCGTGAGGTGGTGATCTTCCGGCACGCATCCGCTTCAGACCTTCTGGAGGCCCTCCGATCAGTTGATAGCAGTTGCATAGAGCACGCTTCGAGTAGCAGGACTCACCCCCCAAAGGACTGGTTGGGACTTCAAGCTTACCTGCCAGGAGACACGACGCTGAAGGTGAAGACCAGGGGCGCGCGCTTGGCCATCGGCCCGCCTGTTTTTTCAGGGTTCCAGTACATGAGAACACCCCTACTGAGCCTTTCGGGAGCTGAGGCTTTGTTGAAACCTCGGGTCCGAGGTCCGAGGTCCCAAAACTGCTCGAACCAGAAAGAACAACCTGTTTGGGGATTGTCTTTGCTTCTTGTTGGCCTCCTTGAGGCGATGACCATCGGCCAGCACAGCGACACCCTCCAGGCGGCCAGCAGAACTCTCAAATTCTATGATGTTTGGCTTTTGCCGCTTTTTCGTTGCAGTCACAATCCATATCTTAATCATTACAAAGCAGGCATCCTGGGTCTTCCTCGAGCCCCCAGGCCTAGAGAATGGAAGCCCTTCTCTCGAAATCCCATGGCTTCCTGCTCAGCTTCTAGATTCTGGACTCGGAACAGCACGCTGAACCCGCAGGCTCGCGCAGCACGCCTTATCCTGCAGCCAGGGAATCTCAACACTGAGCCATACTGAGCCCTAGAGCTGGCTGACCCGCCCCAAGGTGCCTAAGCCGCCCAAGCCCAAACACAGCCTCAGAACGCGAAGCCTCAGCGAAGGCGCTGATGCTCTCGCGCAGTGAAGTGGAGTTCTTCTCCAGCGAGGGTCCAGACCCCGGGTGGGTTTCGCGTCCTCGTGGTATGGGGCTTGGGATCTGGGTTTTGCTGTAACTGTAGCATGGAGCATAGTCCCTTGAATGTGCCGATGCGAACAACATCGCAAGCGATGGCGGTATGACGATGATGCCTCTGCTGATGGTGATGATGGTGGTGGTGGAGGCCGTGACGATGACCATGATGGGGGTGTTGACCGTATGTTGATCAAAATTGTGATGGTGATGGTGGTCGTGGGAGTGATGACGGTGACGACGGCGCAGACAGAAACCGTGACGAACACGGTACCTGTACTGACCGTGATGATTGTGGCGATGAGGCATTTGATGACATGAAAAAGGAGCATCACACCATTTGGGGATCGCGCCATTTGGGATCTATCGTGCCTAACCTAGCCCGTCAGCCGATTCAAACATCGTCGTGGTCGTGGTGGTCGTCGTTTTCTTCGTGGTCCTTTGAAGTTCTTGCTTGGCTTGCGACCCTCGGCCGCAAGTCCTGCACCCCCCAGCCTAAAGCCCAGGAGCCAAAGGAAGACCCACTGACCCACTGCATACGATCTAAACCCCACACCTGGAGCTCCTTTGTGAGGCTGCTGCTACTACTGGGCGAAGGAGGAGCGTGTTCCTAGAGGTTAGTAGGACAAGAACTCAGCAAAAGGGACCGGGGCAATCGGAAGAGTGGGTCCCGTTGCTTTCGTAGCTAGGGTTCCAGGACTTGGGGGAGGGCTAAAGGGCACACACAGTGTCAAGATTCCTCCTGTAGCGAAGTGTTTTCAGCGGGTTGTCTGGTTGCAGGCTTTACGGCGTTTCTGTTTCGAAAAAGAGCCGGCCTTGGGACCTTTTGGGCCTACGGCCAAAGCACCTCCCCGATTATCCCAAGCAAAGCGATGCACCACCGAATTCCATGTACTTTTCTGCAGCAGGAGCGGCCGGATTTCATCGTCTTCGGCTTCACCCTCACCCACATCGCCATGATTATCTCCGAGTCGTTGAGAGCCTTTGCCTCGACAAAATGCCGAATCTTCTTGTCGTGGGGTGCTGCTGGTGGTGGCAGTGGTTGTGGTTATGGTTGCATGATGTTGCATGCTTCGGTATGCTGAACCAGCCCCAAGCATCCCCGAGCCTCCTTCTGTCAGAGTGTCGGCAAGCGATCAGCCGCAAGCTTCCAGGAATCCCCATCGTCGGCTTCACGCTTCAGCCCACGCGGGAGATCGAGCGTCGTGAGTGGAACGTACGTCGCCCGGCATGAGGATACTTCTCTAGCTTGGTTGCCTTTCTTGCACGTTTGCACTGCCACTGCGGCAGTGCACAAAAGGAGTTAGGCCTTGGGCATTTTTTCGGCCCTAAGCCGCAGGTCCCAGAGAAAAGGGCGACCTACGCTCGAAAGATTGCAGAAGCAGAGCCTTCTCATGCCCGGGAGCGTGTTTAAGACAGAGGAGGCTCTGCGAACTTCGAACCTGCGAAGCTTGAAGCGCCTTTGACCGCTCGGGAAGCAAACCCACGGCTGCCCTGTGCTTTTTGCAATTCTTAGCTTCCTGCGCTACGACACACTGAACTTGTCTTTTGTTTGAGCCTTCTTTTGACGTTTGGGGGGGGGGGCTATCTACCTCCAGGGATGTTGGGAGATGCCTTGGAGCCGCTGGCGGCCGCTGTCAACGGCGTGGAGCGACCTGGCCCGAAATTGAGCCAAGTCCCCCCGAACGCCTTGAGAAGAGGCCAGCCAGAGGCCAGCAAACCCTCACCTGTCCAGGCCAAGGTTCCCAAAGTCCCCAAGCCTGAGCCCTCGTTCAACAAGCGATTCTACAGTCAAGACGCTGAAGCTCAGAGTCAAGAGCCTTGCAGCCTTGCGAAGCGAACACACCGGCAAGAGCCAAACTCAAACACAGACGGGGAGAGGGAGAGGGGAGACAGAACAGTCTTCTACGGAGTGATGTCTACCCTGCGGGGCAGCCTGTAATGTCGTCAATACCGCCAGGGCTTGCGGGTCGAACGGACCTGATTTGTTCGGCTCGTGATGAGCCCGAAACTTGGTGGATGCCTTCAGTTTTGCCCCACTCCTCGCCTGCGAGTGCTAAACATGTCGCCCCGCATGAGGTGGCCTTAGACTCCTGACGACTTCCCTTCCTTCAGCCCCCAAAGGCCCGTAAAAGCGGGCTGACTGCAAGTCGCCTGACTCGCCCCTTCAAGCACGAGAAAAAGGGACGGGAGAGCAAGCCACGCAAACCCAAGTATTAAAGTTATAAAAGCCAACCAAAACCAGCGCCATTCTCAGAGCCGATCGGCCCCTTCCAGGTTCCAGGCATTCCTCCAGCAGGCCATGGAGCGAATACCCTCTCCAAACACCCTGCGCCTGGGCCGTTCGGGCTTCAGTTTGCAAGGCCGTCGTAGTGGCTCCCGAACCCCCAACCAAATGACGGTTGTGAATGTGCCGTCGAAACCTGACTTAGGGCATCCGGGGTCCATAGTATAGCAGCCATAGCAGACTTCTCAAAGCGCTCGGTCTCCTGAGTGCCATTCTCAAGAGGATCTCAGACTCGAACACGAACCATTCAGAGCTGTGAAGAGCCTGCGTTGCCTGCGTCTCTTGACGAGTCTGCACACCTAGGAGCCCGTACGGGCAACTCAGGCTCAACCACCCCCCGACAATCGTACCAGCGCGTCCAAGGAATTCTCTCCGGATCTCGCGCCGGCTCCTTCCATGTCCGGTCCCTTTGTGGCAGATGCCAGGTTAAGAGGGTTCCGGGATGCCACGGATGCTGACTCTAGCTGCTACGGTTTCTATAGCAAGCTCTGTATGTGGGACTGGAGATTTGGGAGGGTTACAGCGGAGTGTATGGCTTCAGAATCTGCAACCCTGAATGTTAAACCTCACGTCCAGGGGCCGGGCAACTGCGACAATTAACCCTATAAAGCTCGGACAGTGCATGAAGGTGCAGCCCTGAAGAGCAACTGCATTGGTGGTTTTGAGGCATGGGGGTTCGTTGTTGTTTCTCTGGAGTTTCCACTTCCAAAGTGTCTCGAGATCTCGACGCCCCGGGCTCGAAAGCAGGCTTGCAGCCTTGCTAGATTGACCTGGACTATGCATGCCAACCGCCGACCCTGAACCCCAAAGCGCTAAAGCCCAAGGCCCGCAGCAAAGAAGAGCCCCACACCGAAATCCCTAAAGTGTAAGTCCGGACACTTATTGCCATGCCTGCAGTTGCGAGTGTGTGAGTCGAAAGTGTAAGTCTGAGCAATTAGAGAGCAGAGGCAGACATCGACACGGAGGACCGGCAAACGGCGGAGCTCCTCCGTCACAACATTTGCAAGGCGCGGTTGGGTTGAGGTTTCAGGAGGAGCTTACGCTGCTCTTTGATTCGGGTGTTCCTCTGCCCGATTTGGGCTCGTAAAGTGCTTTTGGCTTTGGGGGGCTGAGGTCAGGGTTACAGGGTCGGCATCCAAGCCCCGAGCCTAAATCCCGCCTGGCCACTTGCGTGGCCTTTCCAGCTTGCAGGGCTTGGCTTACATGTGGAGTCTTGGGCTTCGGTTCATCGGGGCTTTGTTTTCGGCTTTCGACGGAATCTGGTCGACTCTGCGTACCGAAGTCTTCCCTTGCAAGGCATCTCCTGCAAGCGGAAAGGCGAACGAGCGCAGGGTCTGAAAGCGTGCTTTGCGCTGTTCAGGTCGTGCCCATCAGCCGTGAGCTACTCCCAGACCAGGCGGGGAACTAAGGACAAAATAGGCTTGGAGACCCGTGACCTGCAAGAATCGAAAGGGCTCTTATGCAGGACTCGCAACCAGAACCGAAGTAAGCAGCAAAACTATTCCCTTGGTGGTGCAGCTATCGTACATAGCAGTTCGGAGTCGTGCCATGCCAAAAAAAGCTTGAGCGGAGACTCCACTGCCGCTTCCGTATCAAAACTGGAAGGTCATGCGTCCCTGTGTGTGTGTGTGTGTGTGTGTGTGGGGGTTAGACTTTCAATCAAAGAGATGCCTGCGAAGGTCTTGATGCTCCGTCCCAGTTCAGGGTCGCAGCGACATGTCCTTTCAGAGTTGTGGGTCTTCGGATCCTGGCGAATGCGTGGAGCCGAAGCCGTCAAACTCAGAACAAGCTCCATGCCCAGCCCCGAAGCAGGAAGTTGACGGCATAAAGCTCACAAACTTCATCTTTCTGCGTGAGAACCCTTCGCAGACCGCCAAAGACCTGTTGAGTGACATGGCCGGTTTCGTTCGTGCGTTTGAGATTGGATGCTTCTGTAGGCATGTGCAGGTACACGCACAACAGATGACAAGAAGTATGTGTGTGCGTGTGTGTTTGTGACTCTCTGTGCGCTTCCATGTGAGTATGTGTATAAATATATATGTACATGTATATATGTATTTAATATATATGTACATGCATATATATTCACACACACACACATATATATATATATACACACTTGTATATGTATATATATATATATAGATGTTGCAAACCCTCCTGGGCCAGAGCCATGAAACTGATCGTGTCTGTACTTGTGTTGCTGCGAACTGATATCGAAAACCCTGTAAATACCGATGGATTCTGTGTTGGTTCTTACGCTCTTAGGCTTAGGTGAGTCACAACACAGTCTCAAAAAACATGCCACAATTTCCTGATTTTATTTCTTGTGCTGTTACGTNNCCTGTTCTCTCTCACCGTCTAGCGGTATTTTAAACATGTTTTCTTCTCAAGCAATACACTCAGAGCCCACACTGCTGCATACGAAGCTGTGTTCATGCAAATGGAGGCTGCGCAGATGCATACCCAGGTTCTCTCCTTGTAACATAAGGAGAGAGATACACATGTAACGATCGCGATTAACTTCTATTCATCAGTCTCCATGCTCGCCATTCGTCGAGACAAAGATAATGTTAGTTTTAGTGTTAGTGTTGGTGTCAATGTGAATGTCAACGTAAGGGTTAGTACTAGTACCATTTTTTTGTATCAGTACTAGTCTTATTATAAGTTTGTAAAGTTTTAGTACTAATAATAGTGTAGTGTTCGTATTGGTATTCGTATTAGCCTTTGTCTTAGTCTTGGTCTTAGTATTAATATATGTATATTAGTATAGTCGCACACTACTATTTTAGTATATTCGTAGTTTAGCATATTTCTATATTCGTATATTGATATAGCTAGTATATTGGTATTTTGTACATTGGTTTATTGGTACATTGGTTTATGAAAATATTGATTCTGTAGTACATTGTTGCATGCATGTTGTGGTAATCCATTTTAGAAAAATGTACATTAGTGTGCAATAGTATATGTGTGTGTATATATATATATATATATAACTTGTATTAACTTTATATGGTCATTAATTTCAATATGAAGGGGATTATCGTATTGGCCTGATTATTCGTGTTAATGTCAGTATTCGTATTATTCATATGGGTATTCAAAAATATTAACATGAACATAAGCATTAAGAATAAATGGAAATATAGGTATTCATGTGTGTAGGAAGATTAACACTTATAATGACAGTATTATGAATATTATAATTAGTATTTGTAGGAAGACTAGTTTTTTGTAGTATTCACATGACTATGAGTATAAGTATTCGTGAGAGTATCAGTATTCATATTAAAATCAACATTAGCATAATAGTATAAGTATAACATTATTTTGAACCTAGTATTCAGATTAATATTGATATGATTGCGAATATGCTTATTCGCAGGAATATCACTATATGGAAAAATTTATGTTAGTAAGAATTAGTACTAATATGAATATACAGTATACATGCTAAAGATATTAATACGAATACGAATATGACTACATTAGTATTATGCATGATAAGAGTACGGATAGCTTTACCCGCAGGAGTAATACTGGCATTAATATATGTACCATTAAAGTATTCGTACTCATATTACTATCGGTATTAGTATTCGTATTGAGTTCATTTGTAATACTAGTATCAAGATTAGTATTTATGTGAATGTGGGTATTTTATTCGTAGGAGTATAAATCTTAGCGTTCGTGTCTAACTTATATATATATATATCGCCTTAAGGGGTGTGGGCATACAAAGGACCAACATCGCACATGAAAAGTTAGAAGCGATATGTGAAATGTTATGTTTACAGAAACATTAATCCTCGTATTTCAATAAATTCCAAAAACTGCCGTAACAGTTTTTCAAATGCTAGAATTCCAGATTGCTAAAAATTGCAAGAATTCCAAACATCCAAAACATCAAAAACATCAAAGCAATCACAGACATTCAAAGAATACAAACAAATTTAAATTTTGTTTAAAAATTTAAAAAATTCCAAAAACTCAGCGAGAATTCGTAGGATTTTGGAATTTCGCAAATCCAGAACTTGGTTCTGCAGGTTTTGGAATTTTTGGAATTTTTTCATTTTGAGACTTTTTCGATTCTTTTGAAAATTGGATTTTGTTGAACTTTTGGAATGTTTGGTCATTTTTCAAGTTTTGGAATTTTTTGGAATGTTATTGTCATTTTAGATAGAATTGTTGAAATTTTGAAAATTGTTCGCAATTTTGGGAATTTTAGAATTTCCAAAAACTAGTATCGCGAGTTTTGGAACCTTTGGAAGTTATAAGATTTCATGTGAAAGGTTGGTCCATAGGGGTGGGGCCAGCATTTATATATATATATATACATACATATATATATATATATCTATACATGAGCCAGTTCATACATATATATATATATAAAGATATATATCGTGTCTATAGAACGTGCATCAGCGCGCTCCCTTCTCATTCTCTCCCTGCATTGCTGCGTCTCTCTGGGTCTGCGTATCGCTTCCAGGACTTAAGCAAATCAACAACTACCCAGAAGCAAACGAGTACATCACCAAACCAGCAGCATGCAGCTATGACCGGGCTCGGCTGAATTCAACAGCTACAGTATCAACAGCTGAAACAAAATGTACGCGTGCATGCGTTCCGATCGTATATAACATGATGTTGCGTGATGCAGAATAATTTAGTGTAGCGTAATGTAATGTAATGTAGTGTAATGTATTGTAATGTGATGTAACGTAATGTGATGTAATGTAACTTAATTCAATGTAATGTATTGCAATGTAGTCAATGTACACACTCCGACAGACATGACGACATCCGTGCATGCATAGCGCGAGCGAACACTCTGTCTTGTTTGTTTGTTTGGTTGTTTGTTTGTTTGTTTGTTTGTTTGTCTGTTTCCTTGTGTGGGTGTGCATGCGTCCGTCCGTTCGTCCGTCCGTCCGTCTGTCTGTCTCTGTTCGTGTGTGTGAGTGCGGGTGTGGGTGCATCTGTGCTCGTTTGTGGATGGGTGGGCATGCACATGCTTACGAGCGTGCTAGCGCGTTCTAGCATGACTGAGCACTGTGTGCATACTGCATGCCGCGACCATCAGTGCTTGCACGCAGGCAATCGACGCAAGCATGCATGCACAGGAAACGAGCTCCCAAGCCATCAAGATAGATCGACAGCCAAACCGATAGAAAAGTTAGTTCACATGTACACGTCTAATGATTCAGCTGATGTTTATCTTCATATGACGTTCGATCCTGCCAAGGATGTAAGCTGGGGGGTAGCGCGGCGAGATGCTTTCATTTCCCGCGAATCACAATTTCAGCTTGCATGGTGTCTGCTGTGCCATGAGTGCTTGGAGTATTCCTCACAAATGACCAACGCCTCGTAACATGCCTCGCAGAGAACGCGAATGTGAGCGCAAAAATGCCAGACCGAAACCCGACTTGATTCCGAGGTGAGGTCGCCGAATTCATCAAGTCTCTCGGACAGAACTTGCCAGCATCTTAATCTAATTCTAATTTCAATTCGTGATCGTTGCAACACTACCACTACTACTACTACTACTACTACTACTACTACTACTACTACTACTATGACTACTACTACGACGACGACTACTACTACTACTGCTACTACTACTACTACTACTACTACTACTCCATAACTAACCCTGTATGCCTTCAGAATAGCACACCGCAGAACCGTATTCCATGCACAAGGCATCTCTCGCTTCATGTGCATCTAGTTTCAGTAGCCGCCGGGCTTATGTTCGTGTATTGGCATCGCCTTATCAGGTGCACTTGCAGCAAGTTTCTGCTGTGCAATCGCCCCGTCCGTCTTTGGCTGGACTTCTTGTCGTTGCGATGCTGATGCACGGTTTGCTTGGAGCTTCCAGCGTTGTTGGCCAGCATGACCAAGAGCCGTTTCGGCAAGTCGGATTCACACCCGAGCCTTACGCCCACTTCCCCTAAGCTGTAAACTTCGAAGACTCGTTTTTGGACGAAACGTTTCTGCGCCGATTGCCAACACTGCAGTCGCACGAGAAGGGGAGAGTCTTGTTGGGTTTTAAGGGCTTCAGTTTATGATTTAGATGAGGTGTCACATCAGCCAGAGAACATGCTGTGTGTGGACCAGTCTCGTATTTTGCTCTTCTGTTAGGGAAACGGAACCCAGCATGCAAACCAAGAGCCTCGAAGGTGAGGCTCTTTCAGCTGTTGAAGCCCAAAGCCTTAGCCTTAATCCTGGAGCCCCACCCCAAATTTCACTCCCTCGGCTTAGGAAGGCGAAGGCCGATGGCAAGGCGGTGGTGGCCATGACTTTCTCGTCGATGCCTGTCGGGAGCCTCGACTAGATTGAAGCCTTTCATTTCAGGTGTATGGGGATCTGGGATATTGGTCTTTAGTTGGTCGGCTTCACACCCGAATCGTTTCACCAGAAACCCCAGATCTGCCAGAATGCAAGCTTCACAGCGTTTATCCTTGACCTTGTCCGGGTCCTGACGCAAGTTTCCTAGCACCAAGTTTCCTAGTACTGGGTCAATCCGGAATTCCGTTGTGAAAACTGCAGCCCCAAACTCCAAAGCCCTATATCCCACTCGTAACCTGGTCAGGCCTGTCCCAGTTGCAAGGGCTGAAATCCGACATCCAATGACCCAGGAAGAAGAAGATGCTCCAGGTCGCAGTCGCACGGCAGCTTCTGACTAAACCCCAATGCCCTTAGCCCTGAACCGTTTTGCAATTGTGGTCAAAGCCTGTTTCGGATTGTCTCGGCTCTTGCAGCACCCGGTTTTCTAAGATGGAGGCTTTGTGAAGCCAAAACACGTTACAAAGAGTTGAAAGGCGACGAAAAAGGACAGATTGAAACTAGGTATGCATTCGTTGCTCGTGCCAGAAGGAGTACTAGTACTAGTACTAGTACTAGTACTAGTAGAAGTAGTAGCAGTCAGTAGTGGTAGTAGTAGTCGTCGTAGTATTTGTAGCAGCAGTAGGGGCATTAGGAGTACTCGTAAAGTAGTAGTAGTAGTAGTAGTAGTAGTAGTAGTAGTAGCCGTAGTAGTCGTA
>CAJNDV010003648.1:0-10514 GCA_905221635.1 Symbiodinium sp. CCMP2456
GTGTACAGTTGTGTACAGTTGTGTGTGGCCCGTGGCCGGCAGTGCGGACAGACATGTTTTGCGTGTGGTGTGTGGTGTTTGCTTTCCAGCTTTGCAGCATTTTGCGAGGTGGCTCAAGCGGGCTCATCAAGCGGGCTCACAGTGGCTCAAAGTCTGGGATCTCGCCATTTCACTTCGGTTTCTCCGCAGACTCAAAGTGGCTCAAAGCCTGAGATCTGGCCACTTCGGTTTCCCCGCAGGCTCAAAGTGGCTCAAAGTGCAGCATTGTGCGAGGTGGCTCAAGCGGGCTCATCAAGCGGGCTCACAGTGGCTCAAAGTCTGGGCCGATCTCGCCATTTCGGCTTCCGGCTCAAAGTGGCTCAAAGCCTGAGATCTGGCCACATCGGTTTCCCCGCGTTTCCAGAAGCGCTTTCAGAAGTGCTTTCAGAAGTGCCCTCCTCCCGTGGGAACTCTGCAGATTTTTCCGGAAGTCTGCTTCGAAAGTCTGCCTGTTCCAAGAAGTCTGCTGGTGGCAGAATTGGGAGGATGGCCAAGACATGCCAGAGGGAGCCCCCCAGCACTGGGAGGTTGTGCAAGAGGACATGCAAGACATTTCAAAGGAAGAGCCCAGGCATTCGGTGTGGCTATCGCAACTGCACAAAGCTGGGCCATGATTGCAAAAACTCGAGCTATGTGCTCAGCATCAAGAATGTGAACCCTCAGCAGTGCCGATGCTTGAGAAAACATGCCCAAACTGTCAGGTTCTGCACCAAGTCACATATGAACATGTGCAAGCTACAGGCAAAAGCACAGGATCAGAAGAAGAGCTCTGGGGCAAAACGCCAGGGGAAAGGCAGGGTGCCTCTGACAGCAGAGCAGGTTGGAATCTTGTTTCACACTCTTGTACAGAAGGTCAATTGTGCATGGGCAGGGGCATTATGCTTGTTACAACTGTTCCTGGGAGACAGAGCTGATGCAGCCCGGCAAGCCTCTACAGAGTGGTTCCGGAACTTGAATCCCGACAGTGGGAATCCTCCAACCGTGGCCATCCCAGACTGCAACAACAAAACCACGGTGAGAGAAATATATCTCTCAAAAGGATTTGCGGCACTTCTATGGCATTGGGTTCTAGAGCCTTTGAAAGGCCGTGACGAGAGGAGCTCATGGCCACACCCGGGCCAGAACCTGCACAGTGCGCTTCTGAACATGAAGCCTGTGCTCCTGTTTCCTGGGCGTGTTTGCGGAGGGAAGGACCGGCGAAATTGGAAGAAAGCCATTAGTGAGAAAGCATATTACGATGCAGTACGCTCAGCAGCTGGCATTATTCAGCGTGAGAGAGCAGAAGCACACAGGCAGGGAGGCAAACACCCTTATGATGACGTTGATCTCGATCGCTTGGGCACGCACAGTATGAAGAAAACCTGTGTTACAGAACTTTGTGAGCAGAACGTGTCACCGGCTGTGATAAGCCAGCTGACAGGCACCACAGAGGAAGTCTTGCTGCGTCACTATTACCAGCCTAGTCAAAGGAAGCAACAGGAAGCTGTCTCTAACGGTCTGGCCAAGGTGGTAGCAGCTGTTTCACATAAAGTTCCACCACAGGAAGCAAGTGCTGAAAGCTATGGCTATTGCTCACACTGTGGCATGCAACGGAAATCTGAGTGGTATTTCTGCCCCAAATGTGGAACTAAGTTCCATGACATGGCATGATGTCTGCCAATTCAGCCAGTGTAAGCTAATGCTCTGAATGTCCGCAAGTCATGCAGCAGAGAAAGTTACTGTCAGGTCGCGTTTGTTGCAGGAGTTTGCTTGTGTCTGTATGTGTGCTTGCATAGTCCGATTACACTTGGCTTGTTCGTTTATGGGTTTGGCGGTTTAGGGTCTAGGGCACTGAAACGAGAGTCGCTCTTTTTGAGTGTTTTTGGACATACTCCAGATACTGGTAAACCCAATCTCACCAATACCCATAGGTCCTCAAACCTCAGCACCAGCAGGCGCTCCACTCCCAAATCACCGTGCTCCCTAAAGATTAAAACCATAAAGCCCTTCACCCGAAACCCAACACCAACACCCTTAACACGTATTACTTCTCCAAAGTATTCCGATAACACTATAATGCTACAGCCCCTAAGCCTCAACAAGCCTCAACCCAAACCCGAAAACGCCTAAACCCATCTTATCACAACCTTATTCTTGCTAAGATAAAATTGCGAACTCTGAACCCTACTTTTTGAGGATTCGGCCCTTACACCCAAAGCCCAAGTCCTAAAATCCTTAAAAGGAGGTGTTCCCGCGTTCCCCGAAAACCCTGAACCCCCTAAACCCCAAACCCGAAACCCTAAACCCTATTGCGGCCCCCTTCGTCCATCGCCGTCCGGATGCCGACGACCGATGATGTGGCCTCAGGCCGCTCGGGGTCGGGGCAGGGTAAGGGTTGCAGGCTTTAGTCATCTTACAATAAATAGGCCTGGGGTTCCCAACTCTCGGGGTTGAAGTAGCTTCTGGGCTTGAAAAAACCTTTTGGAACTGTAGGGGTGTGGCTAGAGTGTAGCTAGAATGGAAGATAGAACTTCATGGGTGGAGGTTCAGCTTTAGCTTTACCGAAGCTGTGTGGGGCACATAGATCTGACCAGGAGGTCTTCAGTGGCCGACGAACTACTGCCCCAACCCCAATCCTTGACCCTAAAGCTTTAACTGTCGCAAGGGTTATCCGGGCTAGAGCCCGGATAGGGGTATTCACTTTTGTGATGCCTAGGTCACAGTGCAAAAGCAGTGCTCGGTTGCAACTGATCAGGGCTGAGGGCTTGTGTTTTCCAAGGCGGCAAGGGTAGCGCACTGTAAGTGGGCCAAGGGTTGCCTCAAAATGCACCGGCCTATTGCAAGTTCACAAGGCTTTATGGCTAGGCTGAGAACGCATGTTCTAAACAACCATCACATACAGGACGTGGTGCAGGCTCCCCTCACAGCTCTGAGCAGAAGGGCTTTAGGCCTTCTTCAACTCAACGGCTTTCATTCCATCCAGCTCGAAGGTTGAGGAGATGATGACGACAGGTCGCACGGGCCCCAAGCCATTGATCGAGTGAACCACCACCCACACGAGTGAGGTCAAAGATGTGGTCCATGATTCCGGTTCAGCATAAAGCGCCCCAACCACCGGGGTTACCTTCTCGGAGTTTGTCAGCTGATTCTTCTCGGGCTTGAAAACCACAGGGTGCTCCTAGTCTGCGCAGATAAACACTATAAGTCCAATTACGTTCCCTTAATTTTATAAGCCCTCATCCCAGTCTTGAATATTAGCACGCTTGCCACGGCACTGCCAGGCTCGGAAGTACACTCACTTGGAACAAAGATCCCGAAAGAGTAAAAGATTAACGCCAAAACCCAAGCCTCAAAGTGTAAGCTTACAAAATCTTGTGCCATCGCGGGGTCCTGTTTGACATTCATTTCGCCAGGCTTACCTGGCTTCTCCTCTAGCTTGTGATACTGGATCCGGGCATCTGTTTTGCCAGCCAGTGCATCCTTGACTGTGACAAGCTGGTTCTCGAGCAGCACCTTCTGCTCCATTGCCGTGATAGTGAACATCATGTCAGAAGCCTTGTTGAGCTCCTCGCCCTGCTTCAACTGTGCCCACTTGCCTTTGCCAAAGCCCACAAGCACAGCGCCCTCAGTGAATGTCACCTCCAACACGGGTGTAATGGGTACTGACTGGGTTGTGAGGCTTCGCGCTTGGGGTTGTATCATCTCACGAGGTCGGAGTCTTTACATTGCAGGGTCCATCGGATTATGATTCGACTATGATATCCAAACAAAGTGGCCTTCTTGCCAGCGGGATTGTTGTTCATCAAGAAGATCGTCTGATCACTCCTGAAGCTCAGGTCCGGCGGCGACATGCCAGCGGCGACTTTGATGTTCGGCAGCTTCACCTGCAGGCTGTGGGGCTCGGGCTTTGTAGATGTTGTTAGGGTTTTTGTGTTTGGCTTCGGGGCCTTAGAACCTTAGGACTCTAGCTATGGGGCTTAATTAGGGTTTTGGGGGGAACCGCTGGGTTGCTTGGGTCTGATGTAGTTCCAAACATATATGTTGATGCCGTCAGGCCTGTGCTACCTCTGTTCCAGTCACTTTGTCGAGGTCGACTGTTGTCAAGTCCACTTTGATGCGCTTCGCTGTGGGCTGGATCCCAAACAAAGCTCTTTTTTTCTCAACCGCCTCGGAGACTTCAGCCGGGCCAAACCTTTCAACAATCGAATCCATAACCCTTCGGAACTCAGCACCATGGGATTGGTGGTGGAACCACTGTTTCACCACTGGCTCTGGCACGGCCACGGTCTTTGGGAGCCCACTGGAATCCTGCAGTAAGGGTTGGGAGTCTAAGGCGTTGGGGTTTTTTGGGCTAGGGGAGTTAAAGTTTAAGGTTTCGGGTTAAGGCCAAGGCTTTTTCTAGACTTCAGGAATGGTAACTGCTAGGAAGTTAACAGCGAAAAGTATGTAAATTCTGGTAGGCCTTAGGTTGCAACTTTTTATCACATGAGTGTCTCGAAGCTTTCGACTGCACTCCTTGACAATAGTCAACCTTTTCAGGGTCGGTGGCTGCGGTGCGGCGACGACGCGCTCGGCTGGTGGCTGCGAGGCCGACCTTATATATGCCCAGTATATGTAGAAGACTGGCCTGTTTGGAGAACATATCTTAGGTCAGCACTTGGAATGTCCCGGAACCTTCAGCTTGCCCTCGCGGAACTTATCAGCAAGGACATCTCTGTAGTATGTCATGATCCACTCATGGTGCTCGTCATCCGTCAGAAAGCACACGTAATGGAGCGAGATGTTGGATCCCTGCTGTACGTCCACGTAAGCCTAGGCGCACACCCGACCATTAGGGCTGAGAGAAGGAACAGAAAAGCATTTAACCGCCATTTAGTCTGGGCACTGACAGGAAGTTGCCCACCAGCGGGTTCAGGTCGATCAGGTCCAAACCCATCTTGGCTGGGAAATCCAGCCCATCCTTGATGGAGCAGTGAGACACTATGCAACAGGCAGTTTTAGGGGGGGTGACAGCTCCCACTGGTGAACAAACCGAGACTCCAAGAGGGCATGCAGAAGCTTGGTCGCGGCGTCGGGGCCGATTTGTGCCCACTTCATTGCGCCTTTGACGGTGGTGGCCATCTCGACAGAAGTTGAGGCGGGTAACACTGACTCGCCCACTTGCTCCATGATAATCATGTCTTTTCCGGACATCTGGTTTGCTTCATTCGTGCGGGAGCGGCGGAATAGGGCCGCCTTCTTCCACAAGAAACTTCCACTGCTCTGCAAATCGACGGACGGGGACGTAAGGAGATGCCCGGGGTACACCAGTGGCCTATCATCACGATCATCCTCAGCACAATCGAAGCAACACTTGTACACTTTGCAGGTTAGGTGCACTGTTTGGTTTCTGGTTTAGCTAAGGGCAGGTCAAGCTTGTCATTGAAGATCAAGCTGAATACCCGATCCATTTGTGCGCCGGTCATGGACACACGCTGGAGCACCGCTTTCTCCTCGTTGTACCTCCCGTTTTTCTTGTAGGAAAACAAGGGGGCAAGCAACACAGCCACATTCTGCACGTCTGCCAGGGAGTGCTGCATGACCTTCAGCATGGCAGCCTGATGCTCAGCTTTTATGAGTGCTGGTGCGACAAAGTTCACGAGGTTTGCTTGCACCTCAGGTAGACACCAGTGGGGATACCGGGTCAGTTTCTGGTTTGTGGCCTGGGCTGGCTATCTTTCTGTGCTGACACAAAAAGTAGCTGCAAGTGGCATCTCTAACGACTCTAATGCAGCAGGAGCACAGTGCCCTGAAGATGTCGAGCTTTCTCGCGACTCTGCTGGTCCTCCTTGTAAGCTGTGATTCCCACCATTCCCGGATCTTGCCCAGCTGAACGAGGGCTGGATTCCCAAACAAAGGCTGTCACCTGGGCCAGCTAGGGATACGACCGGAACATCTACTTGCTAGCCCTGACATGGCACCATGTATGTAAGTTCCTAAAGTACCAGGCTGGTCACGTGATGATCTAAATACGCATCTGCGGCGGCTCTTGCTTCGTCCAACAGCTTCTTGCTCCACATGTTTTTCTGGTGTGCGACAGACGAGGCATGGGACTGGGCATTGGCCTGGTACACAGCGAAGGCCTGCGCATCGAAGTCGATCTCCTGCATGAGTAGAGCAAAGGTTTTCTCGTCCACGGCCTGCTGAGCATGATCGAGGTTGAAGGAGGCTGCAGATTTGGAATCGGAGGGTTTGCTGCCGCTGAACTCATCCAATAGCTGCTTCAAACCTCATTTGCAATTATATTGGTACTTGCTCTCCTATGTCACTCTACCACCAAGCACAATCTGAACTCCAAATTATCGAGATCTGCAGTCTAAACACTCGAGCAATCCCCGCTGCTGTGCTCAGTTCGACTTCTAGGCCCACGTCGCCCTTGGCCAGGCGTTCCAACCACCTCAGTCTCGACAACCCAAGGCTGGGTACAGGGGTTTAGGGTTTAGGGTTTAGGGTTTAGGGTTTAGGGTGGCTTGACTTTTCGATTTTGGTCCGAGGCATCCATCCAGCTCATAGAATGGACTATGTCCGGGTTTCCAGGACTTTACCATTAATTCTTGTTTTTGTCGTCTCTAAGGGATCAGAGATTCATTGGTCTGGTTCTGTAGCTCATTAACCACATGGGTCTGGACTATGACGTTTTACTGGAAATGCAGGTTTTGGGTCCACGACAATAATGGTCGTTGGGTCTGGGTTTTAAGGCATCCACTACACACCTTCATGAAGCTGTATTTCCATCAAAGATGTTCACTGAAACCTGGTTGGATAATTATCTGCCTTTAGGGTCATGATGGGTCTGTTCAGAACGGCCGCCTGTTGTTCACGAAGGATTCGACATTGGGAATCTGGGAGGCCACTTCATCTCGCAAAGCCACAGCGAGTGCACCTAAGCAATGCACTTCATTGGTTTTGGCATAAACAACTTCGTGATTGCTACTCACACTGGCAGCTTGCGAGCAAGCAACAAACCTCGGATCGGTGCTCTAGGATCGCCTTTGTGACTTTCTGACGTAGCTTGAGTGGAGTGTCGTCGTGCACAGCATTCGTGAATTTGAACACATACGCTGCGCTCTCATCGGTGACCTTGCCATACCTGACCCAGCTGGATTGCTTGTTCACTTTGGCCGACTTGAAAACATGCCCTGGAAGTAGCTTCTTGGATGAGAGGGCATCCTCATTGTAAGCTGATCCTGTGCCCATGAATCAACACATGCACTGGAAGTCTACAAGTATTTAGTGTGTGCTATGTCCTTTCCATCCGTGCTTGTTGACAGCCGTAATGATGTGGTCTCGAATGCCATGCTGGAGGTCCAAGATATTTTTTACACACATGTACTTGGCACCCAGAAGACGATCGGATTTCGCTGAGCTTTCATTCCACTGCTTGATGACACCGTCGCTGTCCCAATTACCGGCTCGCGAGAGACTCAATAATCCATTGAGCCAGGTGATCGGCGTCGGCGGCTCCCGAATCGAATTTCTCGACAGGACCTTCAGATTGTAAAACCTGTCACAATCAGCAGGCCCAAGCCACTTTGTTGAAGCCCTGCAAGTATCACTTAGCATATTAAGGCTGCAGCAGCTCTTCTCGTGCATCACCCAGCTGAAGGCACTTAACAGCAATGCGGGGTAGACTCTTTGCCAACGCGAAGCATGCCTGTCAGATTGTTAATGGAGTGCTTTGTTGCCAAAAGACCTGACTCGATGACACCTACATACCTGCCTGCAAAATGGAAAGCCCCTCCATCTTAAAGAAAGCGAGCATGGCCAAGCAGGAGACGATGCGAGAGCGCCCTTTGATGAAGATCAACGAGAAGTCCGCAATGGGCCCGTCGCTTGCCTTGCTAAGATTTGCGTTGTACTTTGGGGTGGGCCATAAGACACGTGACCAAGCTAGTTGCCCGATCTTGGAAAACACCCCAACTAAAAACAGCTCAATATCATCTGAAATATTGCAAGTCAACACAATGCCTAGAAACACACTCTTTCTAATACCTTGACAAGTGTATTCTTAGCTACTTTTGTGTGCTCCTTGATTGGGGGGTCTGCATTTACGGTTCAAGGGCTTTCGGCTTCAGGATTTTGGGCTCGGTGTTCACGGTATTTTGGGAGTCAGGGCGCATGGGCTCAGTTTTTTTACGATTCACGGTTTAGGTTTTGGTCTCCGGGTTCACAGAGGCTGTCATTGGTTGTGTACACCGTAGATGTTGTTTTGGGGCAGTCTGTTCTCGTCTGGCTGTTTTTTCGGGATTTTCAGATGATAGGCTTTGGGTGCAATATGCGCTCAAAGGCACGGGCTTCTTCAACATCACCGGTTCTGTAGATGACACAAACCCATCCACCACAAACTGCTCCAGGAGGGACTTTGCTTTATGCAATTCCACAGGGCCACATTGGGAGCAGTCTCTTGAGAAGCAGAACATGGAGGGGTGGACATAAGCGGCAGGCTCGGACTCTTCCTTTCCCGGCACGACGACAGGAAGATCTTGCACATTCCTGACATGGGGGACGGTGTCCTCTTCGATCTCTGCACTGTGCACGTAGCCACTCTGCGAAGTCATCCCGTGCTTCCTGGTTCGGAAACTGGTGCATCAGGAACTGCTGCGGCCCTCCATGGCCTGGGTGTCTTGCTGCAGGCTTAGTTGAGCTTGCAATGTATGTCTTTTGAGTAGCAGACACTATCTATGTAGCAGGGCAATATGTCGACTGCACGCTGGGGCTTTTGCGTTCGAAGTGCACCATGATATCTGAAACCAACTTGTCTCGGGTCATTGCTGCCTCTGGCAAAGTTGACGTAGCGGGTGCATCTGTCATGACTGAATCATCTGGATAGGAAGATGCCACCTTAGATAATTTGAAAGTTCAAGCATGTATTTAATATGGACAGACAAAGGCAGCTATGCGAAGTAGGCTATATAGGCTACGGCTATGGGTTACGAGCTTAGGGTTTAGGGAAGTATTGTTGTTGCGAGCCGCCTCCTGAGCTGTTGTTCTGGGGCTTCCCGAGCCCTCTTGGGCACTTGCTGAAGCAAGTGCCTCATCCATCCTGCCAGTACCTAATGAGCAAGTTGCCTCGAGAGCAAAAAATGCTCGTAACCCGGCCTGGCATTGCATGATGATCAACAGCAATCGCTCGAACTCGATGTCGGGAAACCCAGGCCCGAGATCGAGCGATTTCGTCCGAAAGCTCTCGATCTCCCCGGTCTCCAGAAAAACCCCTCGATCTCAGCCTCAAGTTTCTTGACCCGGAGATCGAGGGGTTTTTCTGGAGAGCAGGGAGATCGAGAGCTTTCGGACGAAATCGCTCGATCTCGGGGTCGGGTTTGCCGATGTCGAGACCGAGCGACTTTGGTCACGTGTGATTGTGCTGAGGTCTGGCAACACAGAGCAACATGACCCATGTCCAGCAGAGCACTGTTGAAGCCGACGCAATAAGATTTTGCTCTCTGAAGTTGCCGCGACAGTGCTGTCTGTTTGTAAGTCACTATGTGAGACAGCCCTGAGTTGAACAGCAAATGCACACCGCAATGTACAGTAACTATGTGCTTCTGGTAACACCGATTGCTTCTAGGCTTCCAAATGGACAGAGTAGCTAAGTTCGAGATCCATGAGTTATGATCATGCATGATCCACCTTCCATTGGTCCATCACTGCCCGGGCTAGAGCTTCCGACAAGGGCTGTGGATAGAAGCTAGCCCATGTGGAGCGGCGCATACCGCCTTCAAAACCTGAAATCGCTTGGTGTTCATGATCTTGTAAACATGTTTTCTCGTGGAACACCCTTCGGATGCTCGGCATATTGCTGAGAGACAAAGTGGGCTTCTGAACAGGCTTCTGGCTCGACTTCGATACTAACCCAAACCTGCACTGATCAAAACGAGAGAACTCCCCCTCGAGGCTCTTCACCTTGGCTTCTATGTGATTCTTGCAAGGCCGGAACATGCGCAGTGACCTTCGGACTTGCAGGCAGCATGGTTTCAAGTTCAAGGCACATTTGATCGCTGCCACGATAGAGCGTGTGCCGGGTGCTCGAGGACATAGTATGCTTTGAGTTGAACTTGTAGTTCGCATAACCAGACAGCAATGTCCATGTAAAGAATCGCTTGCCGTAAGGACTCTTCTCGAGGTGCCTCTTGCATTTTACCCCAGTTGGAGTACATCATCTTGCATAGGTGGGTGCAGGGCGGGCTAAGCGTCAAGCAATATGGTCGAAGGGAGATGACATCTTGAAGAATTGCCGCTGAATGTCCGTATCACTCAAATTCCAGTATGTCTTCAGATCTATCGACCTTGTGCATTGGCCCCCAAGCTGCCGAATCATCGGCCCCACTCTAGGAGGGGAGAAGATTTCCCACAAATGGCATCTGTGAGGAGGCGGCACCTGGCTCTGGGCCTGCTCCGCGAAGCAGGCAATGTCATCAAAGGGCATGTTGGGCCTGGGAGGGGGAGGGATGGGAGGG
>CAJNDV010003652.1:0-10508 GCA_905221635.1 Symbiodinium sp. CCMP2456
CGACAGAGTGATTGCATTTTGAAGCTGATTGCATCTGTGCTTGAGCATTTGATTGTTGTTTGCATTGTGCATTCCAGAGGAGCTCGGAATCGTTCATTGAATTTTTCATTAAGCCCCCCCTTCGTCGAAGGTCTAGGGCCCAGCCCCAAGTCGTCGAAGTTCCCGTGTGGTCGCAGAAGAAGAAGACGGCTCTTCAGGGCGCATGGCACGTCTGAAAGGGCCGCACAACGGCGGCACCAACATATGCGGGGGCGGAGGGGGGGGTCGGCTGGGGCTCCAGGGGATAGACCCCACCCACGGCATGGATGCTCCTCCTCGCGCCGCCGCCGTCCCCCCCACCTCACCGTCTCTTCTGGCGCGGAACCTTCGTGGTTGCCTCCCCCGCCCCCCAACCACCGGTTCTTAATCGCCTCCATGACCTGCATTGCCCATGATCATCGCGGCAACGCCGCAGGCTCTGAAGCCCGCCATTCCGAATGTGGTCATGCTGTGGCTGGTGCTGGTGCTGGTGCTGGTGCTGGTGCTGGTGCTGGTGCCGGTGCTGGTGCTGGTGCTGGTGCTGTGCAGCTGCTGCCCTAAATGCCATGAGCTAATGCCTCTGTGCTGCAGTGCTTGCCAAAGCTTCATGAATCCAGCCTCAGTCAGGGCTCAAAACCTGCTCTCTTCAAGAGCATTCCGTGCTGGTCGCTTGCATTCGTGTTGTGGTCATCGGTGATGTTGCAAAAGACGAGCAACCACTTCGAGCTCCGAATAGTTGTTTGTGTTTTACGAAATTGCATGAACAAGGTCAGCTCTGTTTTCGAGCAGATCAATGATCGCTTTGCATAACGTGTTCAAGTTCAGTGGCCTTGACTTACTTTTGAGGCTTTATTTGTCGCAGCGTTTTGGGTCTTATCGTTCAGACGACTTCAGATGTCGGGCCACACACGAACCAGCTGATTCCCAAGGCACTGTCGTTGTGGGAGGTTTTCCCCATATCAGTGCCATGAATGTAAGCAACACAGCGGGAGCTAGAGAGTGAGAAATCTTTCAGCTTGCAGCACCAGAAGCTAAGTGAATCTTACACTTCGCACGTGCGATTTGCAACAGTACCAGGACCAGCACTCCACTCACACCACCCACTCCCTTGTTCACAAAATCATACTTTGCTGCTTCTATTTCTGGAAAGGTGCTTCCGTAAGTATGATCCATAAGTCGAGGTGCCGCAGCAGTGATGCAGAAAAGCTGTGAGTCTGGAGGACTTTCACGTTTCGAATGTGCTGGCTTTGCAGATAGACCCCAGGGGCACAGTTTCGCAGCATCACTTCAAGAGTCCACAACAGTCCAGTGAGGCACAGGATCTGTCCACGTTGACGATTTGCCCCTTGGATCGCTAGGGTGAGCGTCTGTGGATGTCATGGTTCTGCGTAGGATTCCAGCTTCGATTATTCGTGGGCCACCCGGTGGGTGTAGACAGCACCATTCTGGGAGTTGGAGTTCTCGCAGACACAGGAACCGCCATGAGGCGAATGCAGTCGAGGTGGAGGACTTGGCCAGAGTCTTGGCTTCAATCTTGGCTTCTGGGGAAGAGCTCGATACCTGAGGTTGTTCGAGAAGTGGGTCCGCTGTGCAGGGCAGGTTGCATGGGAGTCTGCTTCTTAGCTAGGCATCGTCTGCGCAGGAGCGTGATCGTGTCGCATCCAACTTCAGTTGAGGTCTGATCCGTCAGAGTGGAACCGCGCGGCATTGAGCTGGGCCATATTGCTATGGGCTGTGCTTGAGTGCATACACGATCAGCATGCTTGCAAGGACACCGCTGCGGAAAGCTTCTGGATGTGCAGGCCGCAGAACGGCAACTACAATCCAATTCCCAGGCTGTTGAGCAACCCCATGCTTGCGCAGGAAGAGGGGAGTAGTTTGCACGTTCCACTCCTTGCTGCAGGCGAGCGAGGCTGCCATCGGGGGTGCAAATGGTGCGATGTCCTCATGTGGACTTCAACAGTCTTCCGCGATTCGCTGCCTCTTGTGGAAGTGAAGAGTGTGTAACGGTGTAACATGCTCAGTCGAAGCCCTCAAGGTGTCGATACGAATGTGCGAAAATCTGGGAGTGGGACCAGTCCCTGAGCTGAATTCTGAAGTACCACAAAGCTGTTTACAGTATTTGCACACTAAGGGAGTCTGGGGACGGGACCTCAGTGACCAGTTCAGTAGCCTTGGCAATCTGTGTCCAAGAAAATAGGTCTGAAACTCAGGCGGCGCCGTGGCATTCGCTGTTGTGCCCGGGTGGGCTGAGCATTTATGCGTCCGACCCTGAGGCCAAGACCACGTCTAACAGTGGCTGTGAAGAAGCTTCTTGCATTCCTGTGCACCCCCTCTGTGGATCATGTCGTAGTGTCTGAGATACCTGAGGAAGCGCAACACCTTCCACCAGCGCGTCGCGCTGCTAGAGGTGTGAATGGGAGCATGGTCCAACTCCTGCAGACAAGTAGATGAGTATGTTAGCAAATTGTCATGTGCATGAGTGCAACGGTTCGCTGCAAGCTTCGTCCCTGCTACAGTCCTTCCTTTGGTGGCGTCGAAGACGAGGCAGATGCTCGCAAGATTGTATGATTGAAGCGGTTCGGCGCCAGCGAATCCGTTCACTCGCCCGTGCTCAGGCAATCAGTTCTTCGGTACGCAGAATGTCTCCGAGCTGCTGAATGCTCCCATGCGGGGCTCTTAGCACCGTTTCAGAGCATCAGCGTTGTCTCTCGAATGCAAGGACGAACGCCAGGAACTTCCAGCCTGAGGCGCACTGCTAGATTGCAGCGGTTGCCCCTCACTTGCCCCTGGGAAACCACATCTAGGTCATGCTGCACGAAACTGTGCCCGCCTATCGTGCTGTCCTGTCGATGAGCATCATAGAACGACCTGTTAACACCGGTTCCTTCACCTCACGCCCCGAAAGTAGCACACGCGTTTAAGATTCGGTGCATGATGACACCATGTCCATGGCCGAGTGGTTTGCCAGCCCGGCTGCCCTGACCTGCCCTGGTTCAGCAGAGCCTGTCCGTTCCATGTGAGCCGAGACTCCCGACGTACCCAAGAGCTGTGCCAGGCTGCGAGGCTATGCCTGTGACATTGCCTTGCTTCGCCAGGAACTCTGCCAGCTTCGTGCCGGGCTCACCGACTCGAAGGACTCACGCATGGCGAGAGATCTGCAATCCATACACATCGTAGTCCCATGATCCCACATCAACAGTGTCTTGGCATGGCTGTCGTGTTCGGTTGCGGTAGACAGCAGCGTGAATTGAATGTGCATGGTACGGCAGGCGCGGCACCTCGACACGGCTCTGCTGCTGGAGCGGCTGTCAGGCAAGAGCTGCCCTTGCCGTTCCTTGCGGTCTTGCAACCTCTGAGTCTTTGAGGCCAGAATGCTCCGCTGCGCCTGCAGCTCCGAGAGGGCCGAGAGGCTCAGCCGGAGGCCGGACGCCGGGACTCGCGGCATTTTGGGCAACCTGCACTATAAAGTCTTCTTGTGCGAGGCAGGAGCTCAGTCCTCCCTGTGCCTCGGCTTGCACGCACGCCACGTCTTCCTGCGCCTGTAAGAAATGGTCGTGCACATGGCAAGGCCGCAAGGCGCACGTCCGGGTCTTGTCCAGACAAAGAAAACCGCAGTGAATGCCATCGGCATCGGAGAAGCCGTGCACACCCAAGAAGCCGCCTGAGCCTTTGTGCTGTCTACGTCCAGGGGGTCGCCAGGATCCACCAGGGCTTTCGTGCTTCCAAGGCACGTGCAGATCCAATGCTCGGGAGGCCCGCGCCACAAGTGACACAACTGCGGCTGTGTATGGCTGTATGATTGTTATGGCGCGTGATCCGAGGGCAAGTCGCAGGCGAGCTCGGGCTTTTAAGGCCAGGACAAGAGGGCCCAGTGAAGAGGGGCTTGCTGTAAAGGGGCTCCCGTACTCTGGAAAGAGAGCTGGAGGTAGAGAAGCGACGCAGCGCCGACGCCCTAAAAAAGGGCCAAAATGGGGTGTGTACGGTCGGACACTCGAACATTGCGAGAGGCAGCGCTTCAGAAGAGAGTGGTCCGCATCCGAGCCACTGTGACGCTGATGCCCTCAACTCAGATCTCTTTGGGGCCTCGTTGCAGGATGGGCAAGAAGCGCAGAAAGCAAGCGAGGCCGGCCGTGGGGTGGCCCTGCTGCGAGCACGCCAATTTCCAAATTTCCCCGTTTGTCCAGGCCAGAGATGTGGGACAGCTGAGAAGCGAGCTTGCTTCTCTGCGAACATGGTGACAAGCTGAGAGGCTAAAGGCATTCTGAGAGTGCTGACGCAAGAGTCTGAAACACACAAGGGCGAAGCAGGTGCGGCTGAAGCATGCAGCAAAGCAGGTGGGAACAGTCAGCTTACGGCGCCGTCAAATTCCTCAGGTGCCCCATTACTGAGTCCTGAATGCCATGCATAGCAGCTTTCTGCAAGGCGCGAGTGAACGCCGACAAGCACACCGTGGGCCTCTTGCTGGCTTGCCTGGGCTTGTTGGTGAAGGCCCATGGGGAGACAGCAGACCAGCTTCGACATGAATTGCGACGAGAAGTTGAGGTGCCGGGAGGGGACATGCATGCCAGTCCTTACATGGTTTACAATGCCTTGCATCCATTCACGCATTTGCAGATGCTGTCGCATTTTCATGCAGCTTATCTGGAGTATGATGCAGGTTTAAGTGCTCAGACTACAACTCAGTAGAGACGTGGCCAACACATACTGTAGAATCTGTAGAACATAGTAATCTTGTTGCATATTCATAGACTTGTTTTGCGAGACTGTTCGAGTTGTTGTCGTGTGCCAAGTTGGTTCGGTGTGGAGCATGCCCAGGCATGCGCGCTGAGAGTCATGCTCTTTCCTCGCGAAGTCCCGAATTGAATCTGTCGTAACCCAGTAGACTTAGCAGAGATTCAGACCTGTTTCAGGCAGCCCGTCTGCTCCACAAGGAGGAAATAGAGAGAGGTTTTGGCTCAAATGTCTGCGCTCCCTGGCATCGGGGGAGGCTCGGGGTTGACCTGGAGCTGTTACCCAGCGGCACTTAGAGTCATCAACAGGCCCTTTCGCTCCTTCCACGTCCGGAACCCGACTGCGGCTCTCTCCGGAGTGGCCGTGGGGGCAAGGAGCATACGTGAAGGAATTCACCGACCCGGGTCTTCCTTCCTTGGCCGAGCGCCGTGCCGAATGGGCACTGGATAACCCTGATGGCAAACCAGGGGGGGATACATCTGCCGACTTTGCAGATTTGCTGGGAGTACAAGAACATGTGGCCCGCAGCAGGACAGCTAGAGGGGGAGCCGACAACCAGTGAGCCGCCGGAGGTAGAAAGATGGGTCTGAAAGAGGGGGAGAGCTTAACTCACTCCCAAAAGTTTGCAGCACACTAAACTGTGGCGAGTGCGAGGGGGAACTCCTCAAGCCTCTGCGCCCTAATCTTGACGAGCCGCTGAGCCAAACAACACCAGCCTACGAGGGCCTAACCCGCCCTACACCCGACAGAAAGAGAGAGAAAATAGAGAGAGAGAGAGAGAGAGAGAGAGAGAGCTGGCAGTGCGAGAGCTCGGTCGGTCAATTGTTTCAGTAGCGTGCAGTTGGTGCCGGACCTTGCCTGAGCATGGGTGAGCGCGCGGAAGAGGGTGCCGTCTGCTCTGCTTTCGTTTTCGGGGCTGGATAGCGAGACAGAAAGAGGGAGATTCTACACCTATACTAATCTACAATCACATGTATACATATATACATACGTGCAGACACACTAAAGGGAGCAGCGCAACATGGCGTTTCCTGCCTCAGCCTGAGCTCGCAGTCCCTCAAGTTCGAAAGATAGACCCTGAACCTCAACCGAGGTAAAAGCGGCAAGCCGCGCTCCAAGCAGAAGGCGTTCCTGGCATAACTTTCCGGGACCTACTTGGGCGACAGATCCATCCTGTATCGGAGGGCGCGGGCTACTGTCGACCCTCTCTGTCCTGCCACCATCGCCGAGGCGCGGCGGCTGGAGTTTTAGGAGGTGTCAGCCCCGCCTGTATGCTTTGGGTCGTGTTGAAAGATCTGCACATCAGCGAACTGCAGGCTTGTGGCAAATGTCAAGACGTCGCCGTGGTCGTCGGCTATGCCCGACTCAAATTGTGTGAAAAGATCGTGCCGGCTGGCGACGTGCGGAGGAGAATCCCGCAAACCCTAGAGCCCTAGAAGCCCCAAAGCCCAGAACTATAGAAGTCTAGAAGCCTTAAACCCGGAAGCCCTGAGCTCTATAGACTATAGACCCCAGAAGCTCCTAGCAGGCCTACGCCGCCATGCGGCATGTGCCTTGGTGCTGAGGGGAACGTTGACGCCGGCCGCCTCAAGTCGCAAAGCCGGCTTGAATGCTTTAGTGCAGCTAGATTAGAGGAGGAGTGCCCACTGAGCCATGGCATCGCCGCATGTGATCTGGCGTAGCTTGGCATCAAGTCACGATGCTTCTCTGTTGTGATGTTGGCCTGAGCTTCCAGTGCAGTGCCCGCATCGCAACTTGAAAGTGAGGTACCAGCCTTGCCCTGACCGGTCTGGAGGTTTACGACGTGGTCTCCGACATTTGGAACAATCTCACCTTGCGCTCCATCCCAAACGAGACCATTCATGATGCCGTCGGCTGGTTGAACTTCCACCTGATGACCGTTATGGGGCTGAACCTGCTCCTCTTCTTCCTCTGGGTATACTTGAGAAGCGGCCCCGGGTGGCGCCTGGTCCGCGCGGAGTTCGGACCGCAGGCTGTTCGCCTCCTCGACCTGGTCTCCTTCTTCAATGCTGGATGCCAGCGGATCCCCATTGAGCATGCCATCAAGTTCACCGAGGCCGCCAGCGACTCCGAACTCCGTCAGCACACTGAGGGGGAGTCTTTGAGCAGAGGAGAGCTTCTGCAAGAGCTCTATAAGCTGAAGTCGCAGCTGGAGCGGGTCGCCCTGGTGCCTCGTTTCTATGAGGACGTGATCCAGACGGGCTTCCAGCTCTACATCGTCTACGTTCAGTTACAGCTTGGCGAGTCCCTGAAGGCCAGCCAATGGATGAGCCTCGCCGGCTCAACCTTCAACTTCTACGCGGCTGTAGTTGGTGAAGTAGTGAAGCAAGTTCTTCATGATGGGGATCCCACCCCCCCGAGAAGAGAAAGGCAGCTGCTGGCTGCGAAGATGCGGCCTTCAGAGATCTCGTGAGCATGAACTTGCTGGCCGACCTACTCGGCGTCGCCTCCTTACTCTCCCGTTGCTACCTATGCGCTGCGATTGGAGACGAGCTCATCCAGGAGCTGCAGCACCTACGAGGCTTTCCCGTGCTCTTCCTCCTCAACCCGGCCGTCTTCATCCTGCCGGCCACCTTTGCGTCCGAGTCCCTTGCACGTCTCTATGGCTTTCAAGGCAAGAGGCTGGGAGACGAGAGAAGGGATGCTCGGAAGCACCACTTCGATGCCGGGATCCACGTGGGCGCAGGCAGGGTTTTTTCAGGTGTTCATAGCCCAGGCAATTTCAGATTGAAGCCCGAAATGCTCGCGTCCTGTGCTGCCCTGTGCCCAGGTGGAGGATTTCTCTGCCGAGTCGCCGTCCTGTTGCTGATTGCCTTCTTGTTCAAGCTCGACTACTTCGAAGTGTCGACTGGGATGCTGATCTGCTTGGCCCTGCCGGATTTTTTTCGGCCGCTCGCCGACGGAGACCTCCAACCCCACTTGCACCCAAAAAAACCCAAGAGAGCTGAACCTGAACCCTAAGGCCCTAAACCCAAAACCCTAAACGCTAAGCCCTAAGCCCTATAAACCCTAAAACGAACTCGGAAGCCCACAAGGTTCCTTTGGACGCTGGTGGACTTTGCCAACTCCTGCGAGGACCGGGTGGGCCTACAGCGTAAGGGTTTGGGGTTTAGGGCCTGAGGACAGCTTGGAGAGAACCCTAAACCCTAAACCCTACACCCTAAACCCTAAACCCCTTTCAGGAGTCCAGAGACTACAGGCTGCTCGTCACGGTTCCCGATTCGGAGGCTTCGCCCGTGCTGCCCCCCCTCCTCCCTTCTCTGTGTCTGGTTGCAACCTGTCAGGTGTCATCACGGGAACCCGCTGCCAGCAAGAAGGTCCAAGAAGTCTGCTGCGTGTGTCCTGGCGGCAGAATGTGGAGTACACAGCTTCTGCTCCTGCCGACTCTTGCCAATGTCAGCTACGGACCTGACATGAAAGGCTCCTTTTCTTCATGTTCCTGCTTGGCACCTGCGGAGTCTGGCTGCTGGGAAGCCGGAGGCTTCGCAAGCGCCACCCCAAAAGCCTCGAATAGCTCTTCTATGCGTGGTCTATAGGTGATCTCTGACTGCTCCTGTCGCAGGCCCCAGGTTGAGCAGACGCTGGTTGTGGACGGGTTCAGCCTTGAAGCGAACGGCATCTAGCTTTTCGGAGAACCGCCCCTTCTACAAGCGCGCTGGTGGCGGCATGAACCTCTTCTACTACCACAACCGCAGCGTCGCAGCCACAAGAGACCAGTGGCTGCTGAGCCCAGACATGCCGGCCTTCTATAAAGAAAGTGTCGAGGAGTTTAAAGACGCCGCTAGTGGCAGCGTCTCCCCAACCTCCATGAACGCAACGGAGGTTCGGACATGGTCCAGGCAGACCGGCAGCGTGCACAGCTTGCCCAACTACACAAGCTTTGTCCTGACTTCACTGGAAGACCACCCCTTCCGGGGTACCTGGCTCTGGTCTGAGGGGACAACGATCAGGTGGGGCCTGCTGTTTTCTTCGAAGCGCAGACAAAGACTCCATCATGGCCGTCCGGTGCTGGAGCTCGTGAAGCCTTTCGACAACGGCACCAAAGCCAAGTCGTTTCGTATCTCCTTTAGCCACGAGCATGGTGGATGGGCTCTTAAGGAAAATAGAGAGCTCCGCTTCCTCCGGAAAGCCGTCACCGCCTTCCCCTTCGATGAGCCTTCCGACGATTTTAAAGAGCTTGAGGGTTGGCACAAGTGGGAAGGCGGCCAGTGCGCTCAGGCCACTCGTCCGCTGCTCATTGGCAAGGCCTGCCATCCGCAATGCCTGGGCTGCACTGGAGCAGGCAACAAGCGGTGCCTACACTGCCGAAGTTTAACTGCAAAGAATGGCGAATGCACGGGCAGCTGCTCTCTTCACGAAGTCGCAGTCAAAGGGCAATGCACAGATGCGTGCAGCGGGCACCGATGCCCAGTACACCACCTGTTGAAGAACAGCGCCGCTCCCTGGCACGACAGATGACAGTTGCTGCACAGCTGCCTGCAGCGGGCACCAATGCCCGGCGGACTACGTCCTGAAGAAGAACGCCGCGGAGCTCGCTGGCACGGCAGATGACATTTGCTGCTTAAAATGGTACCTGCAGGCCGGTGTCTTTGCATTTTCCGAAGCGCATTGCTGTGGTCTGTTCCGTCGTTTGCAGGGGCTGCGGTCAGAAAGCATGCGTATCGACTTGCACTTGCCGGTTGTTGAACATTCAGCAAATCCTGCGGTGTAAGCTGCTTTCAATTGTAGCGAGGGCTGCGCCTTTTCTCCCTCCGTTCACAGACGCACAGCTGCAGGCGAAGTCGTGGCGCGAGCTGGATGCGGTATCGACGAAGCCGCCAAAGAGAAGTGGCCACACAGCAGTCTACGATCCGCAGGGCAAGGCCATGGTGATCTTTGGGGGTCCGGCGCTCGGTGTGCCTCCGCGACCGCCTTCGCTCCTGGCCTTCCTTTCTCCTTCAGCTCGCGGCCCAGGTTGGGATGGCCACGGCCCGGGCCCCGGGCCTCGACAGCTGGAAGTCTGCCTTCTTTGCTGCTGCCTGCTTGCCGGTTGCTGTTGGGCGTCCTGGTCTCCGGACCCGTGCACGGACCAAGACCGTTTCGATGACACGTGGGCCTTCGACCTGGCGGTCCGGGCCCAAGCCAGTTCTGGCGCAAACTCGCCACAACAAGCAGCGGTTGTTGATTTTTGAAGCGCCTTGCCCAGGGTAGTCTGCACCGTGTTTTCAGAAGGCATGCATGTCGATGACTTGCGCATGCCGGCACGGCCGTTGTTTATATTCGGCAGATCCTGGGGGTTAATCTATTGAAATGTCTGGACTCACTGCTTTCAATTGTAGCGACGGCTGCGCCTTTTCTCTCTCATTTCACAGACGCGCAGCTGCAGGCGAAGACGTGGCACGAGGTCGATGTGGGATCGACGAAGCCGCCAGCGAGAAACTACCACACAGCTGTCTACGATCCGCAGGGCAAGGCCATGGTGATCTTTGGGGGTCCGGCGCTCGGTGTGCCTCCGCGACCGCCTTCGCTCCTGGCCTTCCTTTCTCCTTCAGCTCGCGGCCCAGGTTACGATGGCCACGGCCCGGGCCCCGGGCCTCGACAGCTGGAAGTCTGCCTTCTTTGCTGCTGCCTGCTTGCCGGTTGCTGTTGGGCGTCCTGGTCTCCGGACCCGTGCACGGACCAAGACCGTCTCGATGACTCGTGGGCCTTCGACCTGGCGGTCCGGGCCCAAGCCAATTCTGGCGCAAACTCGCCAC
>CAJNDV010003654.1:0-10506 GCA_905221635.1 Symbiodinium sp. CCMP2456
CCCTCACTCTCTCTCTCTCTCACTCACTCACTCACTCACTCTCTCTCTCTCTCTCTCTGTCTCTGTCTCTCTCTCTCTCTCTCTCTCCCCCTCTTTCTCTCCTCTATGACCTTACAGCCTGTGCTTTGCGCACCAGAGGGTGTCCGCGTCCCATGGGGGCCGTTGTAGGCGGCAGTGTCGGGTTAGAGGCAGCTGCCCGGATTGTGTAGGTATGCCCCGGTCTGATGAGGTGATCAGACTGGACACGTTTTCCCGCAGAGTAAAGTTGACAGCCAATATAGCCTCGTCCCCTCGCAACATTGAGGAGGTCTTGAGTGCTGATTCTACTCGAGGCGTTAACCGGGACAGTAGAGCCCGTAGGCAGGATGAGGAAAACCGGTAATGTATCTAGAAGGCTATGAGTCGGAAGATCACCCGTGAGGTCATACCAAAAGTGTGGTTCTAAGGTGTCGGTAGGCCGGACGGTGGAGTCGACATCAGCTGAAAGGGATACATGTTTCCAGCCAGCCTGCTGCAAGATCCGATACAATTGAGATGCCAAATGAGGAGGTTCAATTTGGTATGTGTGCGACTCCCCATTGGGCAGTAAGAGTTGGACCGGAAAGGATTGAGTGGCGTTGGCATTGGCATGTGCAAGAGAAGCGCAGCTAACTGGGTGCGTTGAGGGAGCCGAAGAGGGCGGTGTCGGAGGTGCGTGAAGTGTTGGTGCCCACGGCATAACATCGTAGCCAAAGTTAGACGAGACAGGGTGATCCGGAGCTAAAGTAATCGCGCCGGTGCGGAGAACACTAGAGGATGTAAATGAACGTGGGAATTGCCGCAGGCAGTAATCAAGGACGGTGGAAGCAGAGGTGTTAGGAGGGAAAGGGTAGGCCTGGACGACACCGGACGCGATCTGAACGTGGACAAGAGTAGCGGGCTGCACTGCTGTATCTTGATGTGCATCCACACTTGGCTCTTGGATATGTGAAGGAGTTGCACGAGATGGAGCGGCCGGCAGGGCCGATAGAGATGGAAGAGGGCACGGATCGGCTGTGGGAGAGGGACTGGGTGGGGGACGAGCCGGGTCAGGAGTGCCGCCGCGTAGTCGTATACGCATAACGAGGGTGGCCCCAAAGGGAACTTGTTGCGAGATAGGCACACGATTGTCCAAAATGCTGTTGTCATGAGTTAGATAGGCATGGTCTGGAATGGTGGAGGGGAAGAAGGAGGTAGGAGTATCATGTAGGTTGCAATAGAGAGGACAGGGATTGTGAACACCTTTAAGTCGAAAGTGGAAGAGGGACTGATCAGTTGACTGGTCGGAGTGCGTGGTTGCATCAAACGCTGGCGGGGAAAAAACACGCGTGTTTGGGGCAGGTGGCGGTGGGGTATCCTCACCTGTGTCGGACGTAAGCTCGTCTCCGCCAGAGGGGAGAGGTAGTGCTGAGGCCTCACCCGGCGCGAGCGAGGTGTCGGGCAAGGGATCAGAAGGGGCGAAGGCACGAAATATAGTGTCGGGTGCGAATCCCGCACAACAGAAACAGAGATCCAGGTTGACAACTGTACCTGTCTCGTCCAGGAGGGTAGAAAGGTGAGGGTCGTGGTTATGCAGTGTCTGGCGTGGGGTGCAATGGGGGTCAGCAAAGATCATTTGGTGGTGGTCCACGCCAAATACCTGAAGAATGAAGCGCTGAGCTCTGTGTTGGCGTGTGCGTGGCGCACAGCGCAGGCAGGAGGGAGGTGGCAGCCCTCTGAGAAGGGAAGACTTAGGGATGGGTTTGCCATGTCGGGCCAGATGGTCGATCCTGGGGACACGAGCGAGATGGGCAACGTAGTACAATGGGGTATGTAATTGTGAGGGGTACAGGCGCATGACATCGAGGAGACGCGTGTCCTGCCAGTACAGGGTGGTTGAGGAGGACGACCGTTGAAAAATCGTGTCGAGGTAGGTTTTGAGGTGATAGATCTCCCATGAGTAGTGCCAAGCGAAGTGAAGAGTGTAGTAGTCTGCTTTAACGGTGATTGTGATGGCGCGGGAGAAAGGAGGAAAAGGCAAGTGTGGGTGCGCACACTGAATGCGCATGTCAGGTGAATCTGGTGAGCTGGTGGGTTGTCCCGTGATATGGTATGTGTACCCTCTTTGTACGGAGAGGGTGTAGGGAGTGTCATAGGCGCGTAGTGTGCGTGTGGAGGTGCCCTCGAGGAGGAAAAGTTGCTGTGTCGTGTCCATGGGCAGACATGCCGTACGCCCAACCAGGCTGAAAAGCCCAGAAAAGGGCAGGTGCTGGCTCCATTGAACCAGCAAAAAAGCAGATTTACGGATGTAACTCACTGAAAAGTGTGACCAAGAGTCATGTGACAGGTTCCAAAACAGAATCGTCTGGCAATTGGATGGAGCTATGCTATGCTAAGCCATGCTACGCTAGCCTGCTGAACAATTCTACTGGTGCTGACCAGGATCCCGACGCAGTCTGGTATTTGGGGCCTGAATGTCCATACGGAAATCATCAAATTGTGGTCTGACACTTTTCAATTCACATATGCAATCTGTGGCTCCCACCCCACATGGTAGTCTGCAACTGTAGTTGAACTTCTGGACCTGCAGCCAACAAGGGAACCGAAAGCTTTGTGGTAAAATGAGTTGGTCTGGGAATCCAAGATGCCAAGGCTGTGACCAACATTGAAGTGATGTAGTTGGACGCAAAGTGTTTGTGTTGTCAAGAGTAAGCTCTCTCGGGTACACAGGAAAATATATGTAATTGCAGCACACTCAGGCGTGGACCATTGTACAGCGGATGAAGTTGGCTCAACATTGCCAGGCCTGAGTCGATATTGAGCACTCTTCACAGAGAAATCGAAAAAACAGAAGATTAGAACAGCTCCCGTTCCTTTGATCATGGTTTGACAAACGCACCACACTGAGCAGTTGGCTTGGCAATGTGGAGGTGACAAAATTCGCGTGTCCAAACCTTGAGTTTACTGCAATGACTTCAGGAAGAGAAGTGATGTGTTCACACACAGACATGACCCAATATGCAGAAAGTTACAATCAAAGAATGCAGCCAACAAGGGAGCCAAAGGTATTGCATTTGAAGGAGTTGGTCTGGGAATCCAAGATCCGAAGGCTGCAACCAACATTGAATCGCACCTGCACCTCTAGGCAAACAGCCTCACATTTTGCCCTCACGCAGATGCATCGTCAGCCGCAGCACCTTTGTGCAGCAAGCATCTTCAGAACGCAAGAGCCGTCGAAACACGCAACTTAAACGACGCAGGCGATGACCACCTCTGTGATCGACAGGCTTTAGTTCCACAGAAAACTCTCAGTCGATGGCGCATTTGAACGGTTTGAAAGGAAATGAAGTCCACCAGCATCGAGTCCCGGGATTCCGTGACCTGTGCCAATGACAGCTTGTGTAAGAGACGGCACTGTCATCAAAACGGCCTTCAGTTTGACTCGTACGTTGTGGTGAGGGTCTTTCAGCCTCCTGTATTTTTGATACTCCTTCAGGCACCAAAGCCGTCGATTGTTGCGGCCTGGGAAGGTCTGGCAACACTTCGTTTCTGCAACACATACCTGGTCAGGAGCCGACTGATGATCTGGTCTCTGACCTTCATTGCGTCCAACACCAGCCACTCGTCCGATTCTGGACTGACCTCCACAGGTGTGTGGAACAGGTCTGCCAAAGAGTTTTACAGAAGCCGGCTTCAGAATTTTTCTGCTACAACCAGGTGTCCTTGTTGTCTTTCAGGCATTCAGAGTCTCCAGGATGGGCCGTCTGTCTTTGAAGCGCTCTCCAATGCTGTCCTGACATAAACAGACACTATCAAAATGTTCCAGGTTCTGACCTTGTCAAATTGAAAGCAATGCGGGCCTGGGAAAAGCTAACCTCGTCTACATTGTACCAAGCTGTGAATGTCGTCTTGGTCGACCTGAGGTCCAGCTTGGGCAATCAGTTTCTGCTTCGCATGCACATCCCGGCCTAGCTGATTGTTTGCGGGACCTTGACCTGCGCTGCAGACCCACACCCCAGAGCTGACAAAAAGCAACGTGTTGCTGGCACCTCGCCCTGCTTTCTGGTGGATCTGCTTTTGGCCCAAGAATCCCCACAAATTGACTTGCCTCGGAGTCTTAACCCAGAACTCTAAAACCAACAGCCAAAATAGATGATGTGCAATCAACACCGAAAAACCACACTTTCACAAACAGCAATTATCCAACCACTCTTGAAGAGAGAGCAATAACCCTGCAAGCTGTTAGGGCCCACCTGAGCCAAAATCCAAGACCCTGCCTGCGTGGCAGAGAAACGTGAAGCGGGCCCGAGATAAAAACACCCAGTTCACGGGCCGCCTGAACAGGTAGGGGGCCAAACTGAGTCGTATTGCCATGGGAAGAGCCGAGGAGAAACCTGGCCTGTCGCATAAAGTTCCTATCCGCAAACAAGTCTTCCACGCATTGAACCTGGCAGGTATCTCACTAAGGTGAGGCAGGGGTGCAGTGCTCATAGTTTTCTTGGTTCGTGGCAGTGTGCAGCAATTCAACGCAGAGTTGCTTTTTCATGTCCCAGGACACCTTGAGACGCTTTTGATGTAGTAGTAGTAGTAGTAGTAGTAGTAGCAGTAGTGAGTAGTAGTAGTAATACTAGTAATAGTAGTAGTAATAGTAGTAGTAGTAGTAGTAGTAGTAGTAGTAGTAGTAGTAGTAGTAATAGCTTTCAGCTTTCCTCGCAGCTAGGAAATCCTTCGCCAAGCGCTGGGATCGAGCAGAAGTTATCAACACCCGGAGTGTTGTACACTCGCGGTCATTTGACCGCCCCTGAGCAAAGCCAAGCAACTTCACACACCGCTCCGAAGAGCCTTACAAGCATGTGTGTTGCCCATACATCAAAAGTGGTTCGATCGTGTCAATCGTCATCAGCCCCAAGCTAGTCATACTGAGCATTGAAAGCAGTTTGAAGATTCCTATTGACATAAAAAAGTACATAGCACGATTTGCACTGGCCCGGCTGAAGCGTTGAGTCCCATCTGCTTGCCGATCATCATTGCAGAGCCAGTAGCCATCCTGCCATAAAATCGCGGTTTCATGACCAGAAGTAGGGAGCGCCCCATGATGGTCGATGAATGCATGTAGCTGATAGGTTTGCATCTCTACCTGAACAGCTTGCCTTCCCCCTGTGAAGATGGGCACGCGAATCATTGGGTCCAGCTGAACCTTCAAGTGATTCTTGCAATGCGGCCCCGCCGACGAAAGAAGCGGAGCTGCAGCATGAGTACTGGAGGAGCCACCGTGAGCCCCTGAAAACGATCCACACATCGATGCCATTCATCCATCAGTGTCTGTATCCTTGCACAAACTCCCGTCCGTGAGGGTTGAGGTAAATGCAATATGATCGGCTGAGCACAAGTCCCCGCATCCAATGGACGATCCCCTGACGCCACAGAAGGCAATCTCGCCTGCCATGAGCCTGCCAGCATAGGCATGTAGGTGGTATTGGTAAGATGAAGTATGAACTCGCTGACATCATGCTGTGTATGTACCTCGCCCCAATCATTGAGCATAAAGCGCCACTGCTCATCCTGTACAAGATGGAAGGGGGCCGGAAGTCTCCCAGCTGCAGCTTTGACAAGAAGATGCGCTCCTGGCCCTTGCATGCCCGCTACAAGCGCTGGGAGGAGCTCCAGCATCCAAGCCATGACCTAAAAAGTGGAGTTCATGTAGCGCTCCGATTCTGCAGAATAAGCTGAGTCACATGCCATGTTCTCACAGCCGGAGGCGGCGCAGGGTTCACCGGCGCCCATAAAGCAGTAGTAATAGAAGCAGTAGTAGAGTGGTAGTAGTAGTGGTAGTAGTAGCATGGTAGCACTCGTCGCAATGGTAGTTACAGTAGTAGTAGTAGTAATAGTAGTAGTAGCAGTAGTAGGTGCAACAGCAGCAGTAGCAGTGGTGGAACTGCTTTCGGAGCGGAGCGATGGACTCAAGCTATCAGCGACGAGAGACTGTACAGGCACGTTCGCAATGGGGAGTTTGAGACGGCCGCTGCGTGCTAGCCGACAAGGGCGAAAGTCTTTACGAGCCAACTGGTCGTCCTTCCAGACAATCAGGCAGAGCGACTTCGCCAGATCTACGTCTTCTTCTGAAGGACTATTAGCTGAGCTAGAGGGTAGAACCGATATGTGAGAGGTCTGATCTTCTCCAGCTCTTCCAGCGCGAGGCCTCTTCTTTCGTCCACCATCCGAGCACCTTCGACCCTGAAGCGACTGATTAAACAGCCGATAAGAGTCCTTGCAGCGCGCACTTCCGGCTGGGAGCTTCGGCCCATGGTATCGTAGGTTTCCTCTAGGATGCCCAGGGCCCGCTTCCAGGTCTGGGCTTCCACCACCGCGTAGACCTGCTGGATGGACATTTTGCCGGCGCCTCGGTCTGGGATACAGCCTCTTTTCTCTAGTGATCCTGCAGGTTTGCCAACGCTGGCGGGGATTCGGACCCAGAGGTTGGGGCAGACCCTCGACTGGGGAATTTGAAGTTCGAGTTTTTAGCTTGAACTTCGAAAACGCTTGCGGGGAGCCTGCGGGGCCGCTTTCGTGCTTGCTGGCCAACTGCTGCCGTCGTCGGATGCTGCGAAATTGGTCAAGCTGCGGGGGGCCGTTGGGAGCTTTTTGAAGGATTTTTTGGCGCGTTGTGTCTTGTTGATAACGTGCCGTGACGTGTTGATAGCGCGTTGTGACGTGTTAATAGCATGCTAGCGGTGCAACGAGTTCGCAACCTTCGGCTCCCAGTGCAATGAGTTCGCAACTTCGGCTCCCATCGCAATCATTTCTCAACCTCCGGCAAGTTCCCCGTTTGGTATATATGCACCCCTGCCCTGCCCAGGCCTGCGGAGAGACGCCTCAGGACGCCTTCCTTCAGGGTTCGAATGACGCGCTCCGCGAAGTAGGCGTGGCCTCTGGTGATCTGCTTGTCGATGTCGTAGAAATCCAGCTTCTGCTCAAGGCACCTTTGAACTCGGTTCCCTCATCCACATAGACGTTGGCCGCCCAGCTTTTGCAGGACCTCGTCCCAGGCCCTGGCCACGGCGGGGGCGTCTTTGGACTTCACGGGCACGGCCGCCGTCTTCTTGGTGAAGGAGTCGATGGCCACGAGCATGTACCTGGGCGCCTGGCCCTTGCCGGCTATGACCGACATGTCGGCCAAGTCCGCTTGGACCTGATGCATGGGTTCGGGAGGTACGAAAGAGTTGTAGTTGTAGCCTCTCTGAGGGCGATCTTCCCTGATGCGCAGCGTGTCCAAAAAGGCTTTGACCTCGTCTCTGGTGATCTCAGGGTCGAGCCTGCGGGCCTGCTGCCAAGTATCTGCAATGTTGCCGAAGCCAGTCCTAGGGTTTCGTAGACCTCTTTGATGATCTGTCGTCGTGCTTCGGCCATGAGCGGAGACGTTTTTTAAACGTGGACAGCTTTTTTCAAGGTAGTCGAACGAACCATGATGTCCCTTCTGAACGCTCTCTTCCATCGCCTGGCGGGCTTGAAGGAGCCTGCTGCTGAATAGCCGCCGTTGGAGGACGAGGGACCACTGTGCCGCTGCGGCCAGGGGGTGGCCGTCGCGGGACGTCAGCTGCCCCAGGAGCCTTTCGAGGGAGTTGGTGGGAGCGTGACGCCGCTGTGCGCTGGATGCGTGGACATCTTCGACAAGTGGGCAGCCCGGGAGGCGGAAGTACAGCGCTTCCGGGATTAAGAGCTGCTGGTGGAACAGCTGGAAGGCGAGCGGGCGTGGTTTGCTGCCGAAGCAAAGGGCAAAGATAAGGCCAAAGCCAAGGGCAAAGCTAAGGCTAGAGGCGCCCGCAATCGAACATCCACCGTGCCTAAGCGCACTGGATGAAGCGGACAGGCGAGGCGCATGGAAAAAGCTTGTTTTTGCTTTGAGTGCTGGTTCTTGCAGTGTGCATTTTTTCCTTTCGATCGAGATCTGGCTCTAAGGAAATAGCTGACCTGCTCCATAGCTGCTAGCATCGCGCTGGCCATGGGCAAGAAAACCTTTTGCTGTGCGCCCACGCCCATCGGGCCTTGCGGCAAGAAGGCCCAGTCAGGTGGCAAGTGTGCCTTCCACGGGCGCGGTCCTCGCTGCCAGAAGTGCGGCTGCTGTGTGAAGAAGAAGGACAGCCTTTGCAAGCGCTGCGAGGCTGGGAAGCGACCGCGGAAGCCGAAGGGTACCTTCAGGCCCCAATGGTGCATGGAGGAAAAGTGCAACCTCCGTCACTTCTTCGGCTACAGGATTTGCCACGACGAGGAGCTTCGGCGGCGGTCCCTGCTGAGCGCTGGCATTCCTCTGGAGGTGAACAGCGACGAGGAGACGAGCAGCGAGCCTGAAGCGCCTGCCGCAGCCTCTTCCGGCGCTGCTGCTGCTGATGAGGCGCCTGTGGTTGCTGCAGCTGCTGATGAGCTTGTGGCTGCTGCTGATGATCCTGCGGCTGCTGCTGCTGATGAGCCTGTGGCTGCTGCTGCTGATGAGCTTGTGGCAGCACCCCTTTCCACTACTGAGCAGCCAGTCGAGCGATGCTTCCTGATGTAGGAATCCTTGCGACCCTGTGCACAGAGGGTGGACACAAAAATAGGCGCTGAGTGCGATCAGCTTTTGAGTTCAGCTTCGATCTTCTCCAGCTCTTCCAGCGCGAGGTCACGTCTTTTGTCCGCCATCCGACCGCCTTCGACCGAGAAGCGGTTGATTAAAAAGCCAAGATAAGTCCTTGCTGCGCGCACTTCTGGCTGGGAGCTTCCGTCCATGGCATCGTATAGGTTTCCGCTAGGATGTCCATGGCCCGCTTCCAGGTCTGGGCTTCCACCAGCGCGTAGACCTGATGGATGGACATTTTTGCTGGCGCCTCGGTCTGGGATACAGCCTCTTTTCTTTAGTGATCCAGCATGTTTGGAGAAGTACCCAGAAGTTTCGGCTCGTTGTCGTAACTTCCAATTCGGACCCAGAAGTTAGAACTCGTTGTTCTAACCTACAATTTGATTTGGGGAGACCCTCTACAGGGGAATGTGAAGTTCAAGTTTTTATCGTGAACTTCAAAACGCTTGCGGGGAGCCTGCGGGGCCGCTTTCGTGCGCTTTCGCAAAACCGTCGCTCGCTGGTTTTTTTGCGTGGTGGAGCTTGCCGGGAGCTTGTGGGGCAGCTTCCGCACACTTCTGCGTGACTGCCTTCCATTGGTGTTATGACGAGTTAATAACGCGTTATGACGAAGTTCGGGTTTTTAGCACGAACTTCAAAACGCTTGCGTGGGAGCCTGCTGGGCCACATTCGTGCGCTTTTGCTAAAGCTTGCCGGGAGCTTGTGGGGCAGCTTCCGCACACTTCTGCGTGACTGCCTTCCATTGGAGAGGGGGTTGTTGTCAACGTGTTGTTAACGTGTTATGACGTGTTATTAGCATGTTGTTAACACATGCCCCTACTGAAAGTGAGTTTCAGTGGGGGTCAGTTCAGTGGGGGAAAGCGGGATAATATTGAGTTGACTTTCGACGTACAGGAGGGGAAAGCCATAGAGGACCAAAAGTGCTTCGATTGCTATATATCAGAGCCGCCTCGGCGGCACCAGACAGCAAGCCCCAAGCATCGTCCAGGCGGTCTGTTGCGACTTGCAAGCCGCGGGCCATGCTATTGGTTGCTAGCCCAGAGGCTGCCGTTGCATGGATCATCATGGATCCATGTCTGCGTGGAGCCCAGGCTTGATACCCGGGCCATTCGGCTTTGCGGTCGCTTAAGGAACAACGCGAGACCGAGCTGAGAACGGGGTGAAGGCCCCCTGCCGCTCAGTTTTGGAAAGGTATATCGGTCCGGAGCGCCGCGCAGGTGGACTGAACCTATTTGAAGGTATTTTTACTGCGCTTGGCTCAACGGTGGAGCAATACCCGGGCCATTCGGCTTTGCGGTCGCTTACGGACTAGTGCGTTGCGGTAGATTGATAGTGACCTCGTCGTCAATTGCAGCTCTCTGGCACTGATATCGAGTTTGAAGGCCCTTTTTCTGCCATGTTGCAGCGCTGAGACCAATAAGCGACAGCTGCCCTTCGACGCCAACGCCTTCTCCGTCTCTTGTATGCCGCGAGGACACCGTGTTCTGGATGCGGCGTGGATGACCAATTTGATCGTCAGGCGAACTCAGCCAAAGGTTCTTTGGCCTGTCCAACGTAACCTATTGGAGAGGTTCACTACTGGGCGCTTTATCTGTCTCATTTCAGCTGCCTCTCGTGTAAGGAATGCAGGGCAGTTTGCCTCTGCAATTTGTCGGCGTCCCCCGCTCTGATTTCCTCTGGGATTTCAAGTAGCCGGCGAGCCTTGTTGCCGCTCTGACACATTGCACGCTTACTTTTGCATGTCATGTTGTCTTACTATGCCTTGATGTGTATGTGCCATTGCGCGACCCATGCATTACGGGAAGCGGGGCGATGTCTTGCCATTGCGCGACCCTGAAATCTGGGAAGCCGGGCATCTGAGCGGATTAGTTCTAGGTGTGGTCTCTGTCCTCCTTTGCTTG
>CAJNDV010003658.1:0-11388 GCA_905221635.1 Symbiodinium sp. CCMP2456
GAGTGTGAGCGCCAAAACCCTAAACCCTGGAGTCTATACTCGGAATCGGGGCCACTTGCCGAGAGTTTCAAGTTGCATAGTCAGGCTTCGGGCTGCTTCTCCAGTGCTCCGACCCTTAAGATTTGATAAAAGCTGGGTTTCGAGTCTCGGGTCCTTGGAAGGGTCCAGCACATCTGTCATCTGACATCCGCTCCATGAACGATTGAGGGCAAGCGGATTAGCTCTATGGACATTCCGGGGCTGTGGTAGCAAACCCAATACCCTGAATCGACTCATGATCTAGGTAGCTCTGGTTGCATTGCGCAGGGTCCGATCGACTGCACTAGTAGTTGTTGTTTGTGTTTGAGTAAGTTTGCGTCTTCGCGTCTTTGCTGTGCATGGACTGGTTTTGAAGAACTCCGTTGGGTTGATTACATACATTAAGTGGGACTGATGGCGACACGGCGCACATCTGAACGAAACTGCTGGCATCCAGCTGCACATTCGACTGTGCTGCGCTCATCTGTCTTTGCTTGTCCGGCCATTTTCATGCCAGCTGCATGCAAGCGAACCCCTCCTAAACAGTGCCTGTAAGCTCATGGAGGTAGACAACGAGAACAAATCGGAGGATGTAGAAACCTGCAAGTTGTGATGGCATGCCACAGCTCAGGGAACCGATTGGCAGGCATGGTTTCCATTGTTCAAGTGATACTGGGGTAGCTTCACTGCGCATGCACATGAAACTTAAGATTCTCTGTGGTTCCGTGCTCGCTTTACGGAATCCGCATGTAGGTTGGCAGTTGGCCTACGGATGTGTTGACGAAGGTTTCACCCAGATTCCGAAGAACAAATTAATTCTCAGTTGTACAGTGCTACAGATCCAGCAACGTCCATGGGAGTGATCCTCCCGACATTTGCAAAAATGGCTTTGCTTCGACAGCTGGGGTCCAGCCTGACATGTGGTGTGTCTTATGCCGGGAGGGCGTGGTCCTAGTGGTGGTACTGATAGCGTCGTGGTGGTGGATAAGCGTGTTTTTGGGCAGGCAGCCGAAACCCAAAACCCGAAACCCTAGACTGATGAGAGCTCGTGCTTGTATGCTAAGGAAGGAGGGAGAACTTCCCTACGGCCTGGGAAAGCTGTCTCACCAGGCCGGCATTGCGGCTGAACTTCAGTCTAGCCCTTCTCCCTCCACTCCCTAAAGAGTTCATCTGTTCATGAGTGCAATGTTATGCAATGTAGCGCAGTGCAATGTAATGTATATAATGTAAAGTAAAGTAATGTAATGTAATGTATATATCTTAAGCCGATGTATTGTATGTATGTGTGCGTATGCAGCGTATGCACGCATGCACATATGAATGCATGTATGTATGTATGTATGTATGTATGTATGTATGTATGTATGTATGTATGTATGTATGTGTGTGTGTATGTGTGTATGTTTGCATGTATGTATGTATGTATGTATGTATGTATGTATGTATGTATGTATGTATAGATAAACAAACAAGTAAATACACATCGTATATACATAGCCATGCGTACATGTGTGTGTGTGTGTCAGAGATGGGTAAGGTCATAAACAGAAGTATATCCGAACAAAGATACCAAGATGCCAGTCCTAGTAGTGTCATTGCAACGATGCTGGAGGATCGATTTGCTTGAAGAGGCCGGCGGACAACTAATCATATTGATGGATTCGATCGGTATACAGGGATCGGCATGTGCAAAGGTGTTTTTGCTGTATGTATTGATACACAGGCGCACACATACAGACAGACAGCACGTAGACATGCATTTGCGACTTTGGGCAGCCGGGCGTCAGGGCCGGGGCTGCAGCCGTCATTCCACGGTTGAGTGGGGCGGCATTGAACTCCGAAGTACTTCCGACCTCCAGCCTGCACCACTTGCGGGCGGTTTCTTTCAGAGCATGTGCCTCCAGAAGCTACGAAGAGCTCTCTCTCTCTCTCTCTCTGCTTTTGGTACTGTCTTCCCGGTCATCTCATCCCGCAAGCCAGCTTTCGCCAGGCCTACAAGGTCGCCCTGGCCTCAGCATCAGAATGTCCCAAGCCGGCACGGCTTGAGGTTGAGAAATTTTCGGGCAGACCCTAAGGCCTAAACCCTGAACCTAACGAACTCCCTGCGGTGCGACTCTGCCAACTGGGCGGGTGGGAAAACAAATCTAGGCCCTAGAGAGGGTTCTGGGATGTTCGGGGTGCAGGGCCGAGGCCAAGAGAGCCTCAAGAACCGCGCCTGGAGCAGCACCGCACCCAAAGAGCCCTTTCAGAATTTCAGAAACAAAGCAGGGAGCCCAAACCATGAGAAACTGCGTGGATCATGGCTAAAGCCCCGATTGAGGATGAAGAGTCTGGAGGTTGAGACTTGATTTTAGATGAAGCCTTCTCAAAGATAGATATTTTCAGGGCTGTCATTTCAAGAGCGGGTTCAGTGGGTCCTGCTAGCTTTTTGGATTTTAGGAGACTGTATTAAGCAGGCTCCCCCCGTCTAAGGTGTGGCTTCTAAATTCTAAATACTTTGGGCGTATGCTTGCCATCGGATAAGCCGGCTTGGTGAAAGGACCATTTTCTTTGTAAGTTTAATATTTGCTGAGCACATGTTGCTGTGCTTTCTTGGGCCTTCGCCCGAAAAAAGGGAGTGGTTGGTGCAGTGCAGCTGTATACATACTCAACCTGAAAGTTGAAATCCTCGAAGCTGGGTAATCATCAACCTTGAAGCTTGACACTATAAGACATAGTCATACCCATAGGCCCCATAGTAGTTCCTTTTTGGGATTACTCTATAGGATTCCAAATTTGATCCCCAAAAGGAACTACTATGGGGCCTATGGGTAGTCGTGGGTGATACGACGCAGAACCCAAACTCCAAATCCCCGCTTCCAGAGGTGGACGTGGGCTTCTCCCCTGAATGGTCGCAAGTACTTTCGCGTCTGGGCCAGGCCAACGGCAGGAGTAGCACCCAAGGTTTCTAAGGCTCATAGGCTCGGGCGTTGCTATGAACCCGAAACGCGACACCCCAAAACCACCTGAAGCGGGTCTCGGGGTGTTGGAGCGCAGGATTCTAAGGCTCAGCTGGGAGAGGCTGGACACATTCAATTTCAAATCTTCCGGAAGAGTTCGAGCTTTGGGTATTGAGGTCAAATTGTATAGGGCCAGATTAAGGGCTGGATCATGAGAGGCTTTTGACGGCGTTATGGTGTGTTGGTGGCGTTTAGGCCTCCGTCCGGGTTGGTCTCTACCATGGTGTGTAAAGCGGTGTCTATCTCGACTCTTGAGCAACGGCTGGTCAAACACCATGTTGAAGGGCTTCGTCGTTCAATCGTCATGTGTTGTGTCCATAGCAAAGCTTCCTGAACCCTTAACCCCAACATCCCTAATCAACCCAACATCTCTGCGCTCGCGGCCTAAGACCACCGCTTCGATATACTTCCGAAAATCATAAATAGTACTTCCTGATGCAGAAAGCCTGCATTCTACGATATGGGCACTTATAGGACCTTATGGCATTCAGGTCGTGTTCGGTCTGCTATGTTGCTGCTCGAACAGCAGAGTCTACGATGAATTCTGAAAGTCCCACAGCCCCTAAACCCCAAACCATAGCTGCTCGTCTCCCCGGGTGTCCTTCCCGCCCTTGCGCAAGATGAGCAGCCACACTGTAGGGTGCAAGCATGACATATCGGCCGACACTACGAGAAGATCATGGAACCCCTACACTACATATCACTACATCACGTCATACCCCCCAACGATGTATGTATTGAACCACTGTATTTCAAACCGCGGACATCGCATTTGCAAAAGATCAGGTTCTCGCACCGGCAGCACCCTCAAAGCTCCCCGTGTCCCGGTGCGTGAAAATGTATATGTTAACATTTATATATTTCTCTTAATATTAAGTAATCTTAATTTTCATAGTAATATTTTTATAATTTATTTTACGTGACATCGGCAAGAACCTGAGTAGGTTAATGCATGAGTCTATGCACCCTCGTGGCTGAATCTGCGTGGCAAAAACCCTCAGAAGACACATCAAACGCAAAGCAAACTCGCGTGTGGGAGCATGACAGCCCCTACAAAAGCCCAAAGCCTTTCAAGCCACAAGCCCGAAAACGCCCCAAACTGGTACCCTAAACCCTAAACCCCCAAATCGCTAAACCCCCAAAGCTCCTAAACCCGCACACCCACCACGGTGGGTGCAGGCCCCAGCGCCTCAGCAGCAGGACCAAGAGGCCACGGGCAAGTTGGAGTACGGCGACTATTCAGGGGGGGTTTAGGTGTTAGGGCCTGAGAGTTTCACCGCTTACGGTTTCTCGGTGGCTATGGTTGTGGGGGTCGCTGACAGGAAATCAGCAAATAGCTGCATGCGATGAAGAACAAAAGGGCTCACTGACCACAAACTGCCACTGAAATCTATGTCAGCGATCCACAGCTCATGTGTTGAATGTCTTGATCAACCTCGACTGTGCATAACTAAACATAAAACGCCACATGCTGCCATAAGGTTGCAGTTTTCAAGAGCCCCACCACACAACGAAACCCACATGGGAGCTTCCGAACATACAGTACCGTATGATCCTTGTTGCAGAAGGACCCAAACACAACACGGAAACCCACCTTAACCCCCAAACCGCAACTTCAACAACAACTCCCACATGTTCGTGCAGGAGGAGTGGAGGCTCCAGGCTGTCGCCTTTGCGCGACTGGTGTCGAAGATGAGTGTCGAGCTTGACAGTGACCTAAGAATTTGAAATGGTTTTCGGGTTTAGGGTGACCTCACCATCAAACCGACAGAGCACCTTGACGAATGCAGGAATCAGTGGTCGGCGCCCGGCCCCCTTTCCTGAGACGATAATCGTAAGCCCTGTAAGCCTTACATCATGTCAAGCTTACATAGAGCTTGTTGGCGCGTGCTTGAAGGTTCGACTTTCAACCCTATAGCAGCCAGGGGTAAGGCACTGGCGTTTTTGGTTTCTTGGGGTACTCTTCTCTAGACCTGCCAGCGAAAAAACGTGTTGACCGGTTGACCGTGTGCTGGGCCCCAGCACCGAAGGAAATTTCGGGCAAAACCTGACATGCTCTCTGTGGTTACGGAGTTTGGTGTATGGGTGGCTTTACAGGATTAGGGTCCGTTTTTAAGTCCCCAAAATAGTATGGCACGCTTACAGAAGGGACCCTAAAAGGGACCCTAATTTAGAGAACTACCCTTTTGCAGTTTGGGGTCCAGCGGTTCGGTGGTCATGTTTCGTCGAGTCCCCGCGAAAGGTACGGGGCAAGCGCCAGCAGAGGTGTTGGTGAGCCCAGTTGCAGATGCACGTCAACATTTAGGTACGTATATCATATATGTATACATATATATATATATACACATAACCATATACATATACATACATAGGCATGTACAAATATTCACATACATATCTGTATACATGTACACACTGGTTAATGGACTCAGTAACCTCTATTTTTTGGTGTTGGCCTGATGGAATACCAAGGGTTAACCTTAGATTCCGCTGGGAAACTACGAACTCCTAAACCCTGAAAGCCCTGTTCGCGAATCGGGTCTTCTAAATGCTAAACCTCACGGAGCCATGTGGCAGAGGCTGGCTCGGGCTGCTTCCAGGTACCGTTGGCAGAAGATGGCGTGCGTAGGACGTTTACTTTTAGGAGCTTGGTATGTGACCTGTGACCTGTTTGGGCGCATGGCTTCCCGCCATAATGAAAGGGCTCACTATGTTAAGCTAGGGTATTAAGCCCCTCAGTCATGGACATGCAGACTGTAACAGGCTGCGTGTATGTGTGAGAGAGAGAAAAAGAGAGAGAGAGAGAGAGAGAGTGAGAGTGAGAGTGAGAGCGAGAGTGAGAGTGACAGTGAGAGTGACAGTGAGAGTGAGAGTGAGAGCCAGACCGAGAGTGAGAGGAGTGAGAGAGTGAGATAAAGTGAGAATGAGTGAGAGTGAATGCAAGCCCTAAACCCTGACACTCACCTAGAGGCTCTTCCGCCTAACTACAAAACGGTTCCAACCGAAATCCCCCAACCCCGCCGAGTGCTCATTGGACAAAATTTTCATCAAAAGAACACAAATGGAATGGGTCATTAAGCTGTGTTTATTGTGGCTCGCAGAGGCCGGGCTTACAGCCTCAACCAAGTCAGCGTATCTTCCCGACCAAGGCCAATGGCAGAATTACCCCCACCGAAGCCTGCTTTTGGAGGCGGGCTGGGAGCTGATTTCGGTTCGCTGTGACTGTGTAGGTCGTCGGCGAAAAAACTTCGGATCTGTGGATTTCCAGGCTCAGGGCGTTTTGGTGGCAATGGAGAGTTTTCGAGGGTGGTCGATTTGCCTGTGCTCGTGACGTCCCTTTCTCTCGCAGGTTCTTGGAAGTTAGATCGTGGGATGGGTGGGGGGTCAAGCCTTTTACTGCGGTCATGTTGAGTTATCTTCGAGTGGTTCGGTACTTGTGCACAGCATGCTGCACCAGTTGTTCCAACGGTTCCAACTTGCCGGTGGTAACCCTCGGACCTTTCACGCATTTGCAGTCATCTTCGTAGCCCGCGCGGCTCGAGTCTTCACCGTTGTCCAGATCAGGCCAAACATGAAGAGTGAGGCGGGCTCACCTCGATCATGTTTAGAAGATTGTGGAAATATTAGTTTCTAGGACTGGGAGTATCATAATTGCATACCGATGTTTTCGCAGGTAGAGTCCTAGTATGTCTGGCTTACGTCGTGCTGGAGAGGATGCCAACCCGTTTGGCTCCAAGTTTCGAGACACGTCTGGAGGATACGATGCCGGAAACGGCCAGAGGACGTACACAAAGCCATCGTATACCTTATTTGTGACCGGTATACCGGATGCTGAATCTTCAGATAGTGTGGAAGAAGTCTTTGCACTGGACAAAGGCTTCTTGCAGTGCCGGCCTGTAGGCCACAAGTCTCGGAGAATGGTCTTCGTGGACTATGATGCCATTGAACACGCAACAAGAGCTATGCAGGCGCATCAAGGCTTTAAATGGGAGGATGTCGACGATGGCTTGAAAATTGACTACGACCAGGATGCGAGGAGCAAAAGGAACACGGCCCTTGATCAAGGAATTTACGACAAGTTTTATCCTATCGGAGCTCGCACCGCAAAGCTCGAAAGCGAGTCCGAGTTGTTTGCCAGACTGCGGGAGCAGTCGGAACAGCCTACCTCCTTGTCCGTCCGGAAGTCCATACTCAAGAACTCGAAGACTGGTTCCAAGGCTTTTAAGGCTGCTTTCCAGGTGAAAGCCAAGGACAGCACTCCAGCATCCGAAGAAGCCGAGCAGTCGGAGCCGCCGCAGGCGCCCGAAAGCAGCCTTGCCTCCCTGGCCTCCTACGCCTCCGACAGCGAGTGATATCCTAAATCTGAACCTTTACTATGAGCTGCTGCTGTAACAGGGTTATGACGTACATTGCAGTACCAAAGTGTCACCTATGCTTGGACGGCTCCGACAAAAAGCGATTGCGAGCTTGCAGACTTTGCGGGGTCATCATACGCTTCAGCCTTGGGCGTTTGCTACAAACTTCACACCATGGACCCTGATTCCCAGCGCCTTGGAGAAGAGGCCTGGTTCATTTCGTGAGACCCTACAGTCACAAGGGATGCAGCAACGAGCTTGTAATTGAAATAATGAACCCCTATCCCAAAGCTCCTCATGTATGTGGGTTTAGAGACTCATCTGGAATACTCGAGCTTTGAGAGTCCAAAGCCCAAACCACGCGGCATCACGCCCTCTAGGGCCTCAGACTTCGGGCTCGTCACTTGTGGTTGCAGAATTTGTCTGATTCATGCATAAAAAGGCTTTGCTCGACTCGCGGATGTAATTAACCACTCGAAACTCTGCTCTGTCTTCGGCTGAGCTGGAATGGTAGACTTTTTGCATGTTGTTGGTGCTCGTTCTGCTCGTCTCGACGGTGACGGGCGCTGTTTCACATGTGTGATATCCGCTTTATTGTTTGGCATGCTTCTCCGCGACTCTATTGCCCCAATAAACATTTCTGCACCAGACTAGTTGCCAGTAGTATAGTAGTAGTAGTATATACCGGTATGTGATCTAAGCCTTGGTGTTTGGGTTTAGGGTTTGGGGTTTACCTCCTGCCTGGAAGCAATAGTCTGGAAGTGCTGCTTCCCAGCTGATTGGCAGAGTCTTGGTTCAACAAAGGCTTTACCTATCGTCTCCATTGTTGTTCCATTTCCTGGGTTAACGTTCCCATAAGGTAACCCCAAAGAATGAATTACAATGGAGACTACAGGTAAACCCCAAACCCTAACCCTAAGGGTTATAGATCAGTATAGGGTGTAGGGCTTACAGCTTAGAGGACTCAGGGCCCCATCTGTCATTGCTTATCGAGTGCAGCAGGAGCCGGGAAGGGCCTTGCGCCCGGGCAGCGGGTGCCTAGCCACCGCTACCTCTACTTCATGCCGCCGGGACAGCCAGGCAAGGGTTTGAGGGCTTCGGGTCATTTTCAGGGGTTTTAGGATATTGATACCCTGAGATGCTTGCTCTATTTGGAGGAGCTTCCCTGCCTTTATTTGCGCGTTAAGGTGCTGCAGGGGTCGCAAGCGGCCTGGACAACATGACCTAACCCAAGCCTTCAGCCCTGGCCCGTGAGCGATGGCGAGTCTGGGTCGCCAACGCCGAAAGCAGGGGTCGTTGCTGTCACGCCCTCCTGAGCCATCCTATACCCTGCACCCTACAAATCTTCAGCCATTAAAACCCAGACTCCAAGTCAAAGCCCTCAGCTGTCAGCTAAACGACTGAGCCTGAAACCTGCAACAGATCGTCACGCCTTTCAGCCTGAATCCGAGCCCTTCTGCCTTTTCATGACATGCATGCCTGGACAGGGTCTGGGGTTTCGCACGCTGAACAGGGGTCCTCCCTTTCTCCTAGGGTTTGCAGATGTTCGTCAACTCTAAATCTTGGTCTAGGCCTTTCCCTCCCCCAGCACTGGTGCCAGGATATAGGGCCCAGGAAATCAGCACTAAGCCCGACAAGCCAACAAGGTGCAGACGTTCTTCAGCCTATTGAAACGCGAAACCCTAAGCTAAAACGAAAGCCCCGCTGTTTGTCAGGCGAGAAGAGGTTGGCCATGTATCCCGCCATGTGGCTGCGTCAGCTCACCACTTCGAGATGGGTGCCAGCCCCTCAGTCGGCGGCGACCCGCTGTAAAGGGTTTAGGGTTTAGGGTTTAAAGGACATGATAAGAAGGAGCTTTGAAAAGGTAGGTTCTTTCGGGTCCAGCCAAAGTTTGAGGGTTTAGAGCTCAGGGCTCACCTGGACTCCGAAGGACCTACATCTACTGCCTTTAAGCCCCAAAGCCCTTAACCCCAAACCCTACAAGCCCAAAAGCCCGGAGACCCGAGACCCTAAACCGTTGTCAGGCCTGGCACGGAGGGTGGGACGGGAGCCGCTGGAATCCCGGGCAGGACTTCTTGGAGGGTGAATATAGGGTTTCGGCTTAGGGTTCTTGCCGGCTGGAAGCTTGGTTTGGTTCTTGTTGTTTTTTTTTGGTTTTGGGGTGTAGGACTGAGCTTTGAGCTCAAGCCAGGGGCTTTTCGCTTGGAGCTGTCAGGGTTTTGTAAAGATTTGTACCGGGATGTGGAGTTATGAGGCATTAGAATTGTTTGGTTCTGTAGCTAGTATGATTCAAAGATGATAAGCTCTATAACTTAGACCTGCGACACTTGGGGATTGTGGAGGGTCTCAACATGGTTCCGGCTTTGCAGGGGTATCGGGCTGAGTTTTAAGGTCTAGCGTCGAGGGTTGGGGTTGGGGGCTTTTGGGCTTAGGAGGAAAGGCGGGATGGCGGTTAAGGCGCAGGGTTGTTGTTGGGTTTCACTGTTTTGGGGTCGCGGGGCTGACGGCTTCGTCATTTGATTCTGCAAGTCAGGAAGCTTCTGGGTCAGACCCTGCAAACCCTGAACCCTTAAGCCCAAAAATCCTCAAACCTCGACCCTAGTCCGTACAGTACTCGAGGACCAGGGGGTTGGAAGGCTTTTCGGGGTTGGACGTCTTATGAAGGGTTGGGTTTAGGGTTTTGGGGTTCGGTGTTTAGGGCCGGGCGAGCTCCAATCAGGCCTGTGTAAAAGGGATCATATGACGTACTTGCAGCTGTAACGGGGTAGGAGTGTACCACGGGGGTTCGCGAGGTTTGCAGGTAGGGAAGTGGCCTGCAGGCATGAATGAATCAATTTCAATCCCTTCTCTCCGCAACGAAACCCTAAATCCTACACCTTATAATTGATGGCAGCATGCCCCTAAACCCCTGTGAAAAAATGGCCCGAAAGTCCTGCAACCTGACCATTGAGCACGAAACCCCACAGCCCAGCCCCAAGCTGAGGCGCCAAAGCGCGGTTGGTTCAAGCCCTGTGAGGCAAGCTCCCGTTGCTGCCGAGGGAGGGTGTAGGGTTTAAGGTTTAGGGTTAGTTCGACTCCAGGCGAAGTACGAAGCCTGTTGCATTGGGCACTGACTGCCTGCTTTATTACACCGCCATGCCAGCAGCCAACAGAAGCGTCCCCAACGCAACTTGAGGTGCTTTAAGGTTGATATACAGACACTCCAACAATTTCCGCGTGTTGCTTTCGCTTATCCCTGGCAGGGGGTGAGAATTAGCCGGCCCCCGTTTGTCTTCAGAGTCGAAATCGACGGGATTCCAGGAACTTCTCCAAACAGTGTCTTCCCTTGATTTGAGGTTTAGGGTGTAGGGGGTTGGGGTTTTGGGGCTGTGGGTTTCGGGTAGCTGTGCGAGTCCAAACTCCTACACCATTAAGCCCTCAAGCTCCGAAACTAAACATTCCTAGGCTCTCATTCTCAGATTTCAGACCCCAAAGACCCGAGGCTTCAAAAGAGCTACATGCCGTATCCCGAACCCCCGATGCCCCTCACCGACCCTAAACCCCTAGACCTGAACTTACGGCGCCAACCGTACAAACCTCAACATCTTAAGAATCCCGATCAGCCCCTCCTGAACTCCCAAACCTCCCAAACCCCGTGCTCTAAACCCTACCCTACCCTCCCCCCCCCCTCCTCGCCCTTTTCTGTAAGCCCCCAAAGAGCCCAGAAGAACTCTACCAGGTGCTCCTAAAGTCGGATGCCTCGAAACCGGGCCTTCCCGTCGCCGACCTCCCCCCCGACGTGGTCAGAGGCCTCGGGGAGGCTCGGGCCCTTGCAATGAAGCCTTGAGGTGTAGGGATCACCCAACTATATGTATGTTATGTGTGTACATACATACATACATACATACATACATACATACATACATACATGTATACATATATATATATATACACACAAACAGACACACACACACACACATATATATATATATATATATATATATATGTATATTCTTCTTCTTCGTAGCGTTGAGGGT
>CAJNDV010003658.1:17441-36056 GCA_905221635.1 Symbiodinium sp. CCMP2456
GGGGCCCGGAAACCAACGGGGAGGGGGGTGCTATCTGTTTATATATATATATATATATAGACAGATAGATAGATAGATAGATAGATAGATAGATAGATACATACATACACTTACAGGGATATTTAGGAAGATTTGGGTTTGCCTCCATTCTGGACGGCAGCCTCCGAAGCGGCTCCCAGAATCCTGCCATATGCGCAGGTCTTCCCAGCACCACCCGATCTGCTTGTTTCTTGGCAGCATCCTAAACCGTAAACCCTGCACACCTGAAATCATGAATCCGTGCCCGTCTAGTTTGATTGTACGAGTCGAGACCCTACATGGCTTTTTCGGGTCGACAGCATTGGTTTCGGTGAGGTTTGCTGTTTGATCTAACAGTTTTCGGGACTTGGGTTTATGAATTTCGGGTTTTGGGGTTTAGGGACTTCCGGCTTGGCGGTAGAGGGCGAGGGATTCAGGGATTTCGGGCTTAGGAACTGGCATGGTGTGTGCGGACAGAAGTCTGATGAGCGAACCTTATAACTATAATGAGGACCCCCCCCCCAAAAAAAAAAAAAGAAAAGTAGTGGTAGTTATTTCGGCCCCTAAACTAGGACTGTCGGCTCGCTCCGGAGTGTCGGGTTATCGGGTTACCATCCCCGGCCATTCATCCCGAAGCTTTCAAAGTTTGGGAGTTTCTTCAGAGAGACCTCGTTCAACAAGGATTTAGGGTGTAGGGTTTTGGTTTAGGGGCTCTGAGCCGTGTAAACCCTGAACCCTACTCTTCGGCCCATCAGAGATACACCCTAGATCCTAAACTAGAGACCCTCTGTGTTTTTCGGTTTTTTAAGAGTGGTAAGGGGAGGGGTGGCGTAACCGGGGTTATCGGCGCGAAAACGGGGGCTTGGGATTGCGGGGTTTACGGGCCAGAGATTCTGCAGAGCCTCAACTACGTCGCGAGCCCGAAACCTCCTTTGTTGGCACAATAGGGCTCCGAAGGGATGCAGGACCAAGAGACCGGAAATTTGTAGAGGTTCCAGGGGCTTTTGGCTTGGGGTCATCCTTGGAGCTGCTGTGCTTACTTTTCCTAGGTAGTAGTTAAAGGGAGACCCCTTTTCAGGGGACCCTTCTCAACCCTAGTTATGGCTCTCTTGAAAGGGGCCTTATTGAGAGGGCCTATATCCCCAAGGTTCCCCGAATCCTAAACCCTAAACCCCTAAACCCTTAACCCTTATAAACCCTAAAACTTATATATATATATATATATATATATATATTCCCAAGGTTCCCCCTAACCCTAACTTTGGCCGAGGATGGAGCCGATCGCTTGGCATTGAGCAGACTGGTTCGGCCAGCCGCAGGAACGGGCAGCAACTCCGAAGTGCTTCCATGAGCCGGTCTAGGTGTGCAGGATTAGCGGTTTAGGTTTTAAGGTAGACAAAAGCTATCATTTCAACGTTGACTCCTTTCAATGTGACCGGTGACAGTGACAGGATATGTATGTACGTATAACTTATATATAGATTCATTTCTTTCTTCATGGCAGATGACAGCTGGCCCTTGCAGCATAAACCTTGTCGACCTTGTGAAGGGCTTCCGAATCCCAACACCGAAATGGGTCCCAGATCCAAGGAGCTGTCCTAGCATTGAGCTTCACGATTGCACCCCATGGTCCTAACGAAACCCATCATTGTCGTTTTCGTCCTCCTGCTCACCATCATCATCAGCATCCTAAGTCAGCATCACGGTCGGTATCATCGCCAACATGAGCCGCATCATCAGAACAATTGCCGCCGGAAGCCTTCCCCTTATCATGGTCATCAAAGCTTCATCATCCTAATTACCATCGTGGTCGTCAGCACCCTCGCTCGTCACCACCACGCTAGTTGTCACTAGCAGCGAGCGGATTTTGTTGCCGCTGTTGTCGGCTCGTCGAGGCCACACCAGGAGGGAGGCACGGTGCCATGTATATCGGCCCATGGCAAGAGTACAAGCTGGCACGGCTGATACAACATCAGCATCAAGTCCTTGCTGCCGAGACAAGGGAGGTGAGAGGAGGAAGCCAGCAGGCATCCCCGTCTTCCTCCAGATCCGGCTTTTCGGGCTTCTCCAGCTGCAGTGCTCCAGCCCAGCTTCCGGGGCAGCCCTCCGTGCAGGTGCGTCTGAATGACTACTGCGATACTGTGGAGCGGCTGACTAAGGCCAACGACCGAAGGCCACCGAGGCCCCGACTTCCCAGCGGAAGCAGCACCGGCAGCACCCGGCCCTACAGCAGCAGCAGCCGAAACAGCGAGAAGGGCCCGGGGCTCGGATCTTCGAGCTCGGCGAGCTCCGTGGGCGCTTCGAAGCGAAGAGCGCCCGGGAAGCCGCCGAAGGCGGTCTCCTTCGAAGAGCAGCGACGAGCCCGAATCCGACACATGCAGAAGCTCTACGGCTTGGGCCAGGCGGAGACCGACACCAAGGACACAGCCTCAGCCTCCTTGGTCATCGAGCCCCAGAGCCAGAGACGAGGCCGAAAATCCACAGACTTCGAGGGAAGCCCCGGCCAGAATCAGCCACTAGGATGTTGAGTAGTACCCTTTTTTACTTTTTTGGGGGGTAGTGGTTCCCAATATGGTTACTGAACAGCTTAGGCCCTCAGAGCCGACATCACCCAAGTCAGAGGAGTGGACTTTGCCGACAGTGAAGGAAGCAGATCCACTTAGCTTGTCCATGGGCTCCTCGGGTGGACTCATTGCCTGGAGTAAAGGTCTGCAGCCGGATGCTCTGTCGCCACAGGCTTCCTTAGCAACGTTTTTCTCGGCGACATAATCGGCATGGCTTCGCGCTTGTTGTGTCCAAGTCTTGTATGTATTCCATGCTCTGCGCGTTCAGCTTGCCGAAGTTGACTGCCCCAGTTAATATAGGGGCCGAAATAATTACCTATACTATTTTGGGGGCTCCTTATTATAATTTTGGTATAATATACCCCCCCAAACCCTAGTCTAATCATTAATGCCCAGGTTTCACCCTCGGAGACGACCCACTTTCCTCCTAGCATGCATCCGCCCTGTGCTGTGATAGAAAAGCTGTTGACCCTTTTGCGCGATGGCCTCAGAGATTCACGTTCAAGGTGTCGAGGTTCGATGGGTCTCGCAAAGTTATGTTCATCCTGACTTCTGAGAATTCAATGAAGCAGCCTCGCATTTGTTTCGCCCACGGCTTTCTTTGAGTTGTCAAGCTTGCATCTGGGTTGGACTCCATAAACTCATAATATACTGACATACCCTAGAGCCCCCAAAACCCACCCTAGAGCCCCAAAAACCCTGAAACCAAATTCTGAAGCCGTAAGTTCCGGGTATGATGGAGCTGCATGGTTTCATGGCCGTTACAACAAGGGCACACACACGCACATATATGTTGAGTGTTCCCAAGGGTTCGAAAGGCTTTGGTGGGGTTCTTTAGAGTTTACCATCGGCTTTGCAGGGCTCATGTGCTTATCTTGCACAGATGTTGGCCTTAAGGTGCTGCCACGAGGGCTGATATTGATGTTCGAAATTACGTGTTTATACATATGCGCGCACACACACACATGTGCATATATCTCTACTCTCGTATATAAGCCTCTATACACACATGCAAGCAAGCAAGTAGGCAAGCAAGCAAGCAAGCAAGCGGGCAGCCAAGCAAGCATGTATGCAGGACATTCATGCATACATGCGTACGTGCATACTACATAGGGACTGGGACCATAGCATCAGGCGGCGCTGACTGAACAGTAGAAGGGCTAGTAAAGGCCCTGTCTTGTCCCCACATGGTCAACCCATTTCCTTGCCTGAGGAGCGCAGCTAGCGAAGCTATATCAGTAGCTTCGGGCTTCCTGGACCCCAGGTTCATAAAAGACGGCGCTAGCGGCTTGCAGACTGATTTCTCCGCACTTATACTACCCTAAGCTGGAGACAATCAGTTCTGCCCACCGAAACCCTATCCTGCTTGCTCATGTCCCTGCATTACCATGTCTAGCTTAGTTTTGAGGCCTGGTTCCACGCTCTGGTGAGTCGAAGCCGGTATGAGTACATGATAGGGCCTTTCGGCTTTGGGGTTTAAGGACAAGTCCATGCAGCTGCCCCGTAGCATCAAGATTCCAAGCCCTGATCTCTGAAACCCAAGCCTTAAACCCTGAGCTCTAAACCTTAAAACCCCAAACCTGAACTCCAACCCTGAACCCTGGCTGTCGGGCTTTGCCAGGAGCTAGCCAGGACCAGGCCGAGGAATTCAAAGCCCTCGTTGATGCGTCCGGGCCTTGGCAGACGAGGGCTCAAGGTTTAGGGCTTAGGGGGCGGATTTCGGAGGCCGGTACATGAGGGGTTTAGGGTTTAGGGTTTAGGGTTTGGTATATGAAATCATGGATAAGGCCGGCGCCCACTGACAAGACTCTTTGTTTGTTTGCGGCTTTGCCGATGAACAGACGCCGCAGACAGACAAACAGCCTTCAACCAAGGTTCAGGGGAACGAGGGTAGGTATAGGGTAAGAAGATCTTTCGGAATTGAGGCGGGCTTTCGGTTGATATTCCTATCATCTCCTCTTCGTGCCTTGCGGCGAGGCAACTAAACTACTGCAGCAGCTAGAAGCCCCATGGCCCCTGCATTGGTGCATCGGTCCTGCAAAGCCTATTGATGTAAAACTCTCAGTAACAACCCCCCTCCAACTTTAGAGGGATTATCATAAGAATCCTAAAGGTAGAGCCCTTGAAGACATAGGGTCTATTCATCAGGCACCTACTGTATATACATCCTGCCTGTCACGAAGCATCGTAAATTAAACCACCTGCACCTAAACCTCCCTGCCCTGAATCCTGCTCGCAGCGTTTCGGCCCGCGTGCACTTTGGTCAGATACAAGATGGACGTCCAGACGCCCGTGAAAAAGAAGCGCAGCCAGGATTACTTGGCCGAGACCACCGAGAAGGCACCGCGACCGGCAGCCACGAAGATCGAGGAGGGCGGTGACAAGAAGCAAGTGATCAATGAGAAGGACTTGTTGCGAGTAATTTGTTTCTTTGCTCCTGTGCCTACCGAGTTCCTCCACGACGGATCTTATTGCATGTGTTGAGCCTACACGTGCACAGAGTTGCGGCCCCTAAACCCACAAACCTTAAAGCCCTAAGGCCCTTTAAAGAAGCTTCAAAATCTCTTGAAGGATGTCGCTGTGGATCCGAGGGGCGAGGAGCTTTTGGAACTCCAACTCCAGGCCTTGCAGGTTCTCTTGGGTTCCTATGGGTGTTAACATTAAGGGGCTTAATGTGGGTTTAGGGTTTATAGGTCTTAGGAAAAAGTTGGGTTCAGGGTAGTATATACGAGTTCTACGAGGCCGCAAGAACAAGCAACATGGGACACCGTGAGAGTGCGCCTTTGCCCGTCTGTGGGGCTAGAGAAACGTGTCTAATGTAGGGGCCTAAATATTTACCAATACTGTTTGGGGGTTCCTTATTATAATCATAGTATAAAGGGCCCCAAAAGAAGAGTCTTGCGAGCGTTCTGTAGGGGTCCTAGCAGGTAAGTTGGGGAGCCTTGCAGAAGATTCAGTAGTTAAGTGCAGTCCCTGCTCATGTTGGAAAATGTTCTGCATTTGTGTGGAACTTAAACATACAAAAGTCTAAGGTTTGGGGTCTGAATAATAAGCACCACGAAGTCCCCTAAAGGGACGAATGTCTCCTAAACCTCGGTAGTGAAGCCGGTGCTCAGACGATGGAATACGAGAGACCCTACGTAACGTAGACCCGAAAAACGAGTTTCGTTACGAAAGTCACCATGTGTTGGAAACCACAAACTTCAAGAAATCTCCAGGTGATAGACGAGGAGCATTTCTTCGAGCTCGATGGCAATCTTTACAAAGTCATGGATCCGAAAGCGCTGGTCGAGGTTAGCCATGTGCGACCGAAAAAGCAGGCCAACGCTGAACAGCGAAAGTTGTCTGGCTTCAAGCAATGGTATGCAAACAGGCGTGGGGTCTTCTAAGCGCGGCCTTCGGATACAAACTACGTTGTTGATCTAAGAGCTTCTGATAGACCTACACAGAGCATCTACCAGCAAGCACCGCCCTCAGTTGGAAAGACCCACACGTCTCGGGGAGGTGAGCTGTAGAGCGCTTTGCAGCTTCTTTGGTCTGATGCTGCCACTGCCAGTGCAGTGCGGCTGCCTGCAGTCAATGAGGAGTTTCTGAAACTGGAGCGAGCTTTTTTGATTCAGATTGTACAGTCAACCTGCCAGCCCTACCATTTACAGTCATACACATACCAGATCATATATATATATATAGATTTATTTATTTATTTTTGTTTGTATACAAAAGATGAAAAGAAATGTGTGTACATATATGCGTATGTATATGTATATGCACGCATGTTGGAAAATATTTACACACACATTTGCATGTACATGGACATATACATATACAAAAAATATGTCACTGTATAACTCTATATATATATATATGTACATCTAAGATGTATATATATATATGTTGCTACAAAAAATAAAGGCATCAAAATGCATGTCTTCATGCACTGTGGTTAGATACGGAGGGAACGAAATGGAGGTGGTGCGAGAAGGGCCGGTTGGCCCGATGGTTTTACCGCCTGGAGTGGCACCGCCTGCATTTCGGAGAGGCGAGCATGAGCTAGCGTGACATACATACCTGTGTGACATATTGTCACATCAAACTTGACGGTCAGCATGGGCGCACCAACAATCGTTGGTGTGTGCCTGGCAGCAGAAACCCGGACGGCCGAAAGCTCTACATCACCACACCGCCGCCGGAGCTCGTCTGACATCCGTGAGACATGCTCGGTAAAGACGTGCCTAATGTCAGACACGGCCGCGGCGAGCCGTCCGGAAGATGTCTAAGCCGGTTCCACTCCCTCCTCCACACGGACCCGTCCGATCCTCAAAGCATGCGACGGTCATGCCTCAGTCATATAGCAGCCCGACACCAGGCCTCAATCCTTCGACGCCAGAGCGTCAACGAGGAGACAAGGTTGGCTTTGTGTGTAAGTTGCAACTTCAAGGCCTCCTATCATCTCCCTGAATGCAGATTCCGCTGAAGCGAGCGTCTCCTTCGGACATGTCCACAAGGCCCTCACAGCACTGCCGTATACAGTCTTGTGGACGCTGAAGCCTTGCTGCATGCAGGTGACTGTTCTCAGCTTTAGAAAGCTGAGAAAGCTTCTGTGGCACACTGCTGAGTCGTTGCATCACCTGTGGCAGGTGCCGCTTCGTCACTATGTCAAGATCAGCTAGCCAGTTATGGTCCTGTAGAATATAGAGACTAGAGAGCTTATAGGCGAGTGCCGACACGCTCATGTCGAGCAGAGGCTGCGCCAAATTGGCTTTTGCGTCAGACAATCTGCGTCTACTGAACTGAAGGCCACATGTTGCTAGGTGCACCTGGCAGTTCACAATTCGCGCAAACCCAGCTGTGCTCTCAGACCTAGACCTGTGAAGTCAATGCGTGCAGTGTGTTTTGACCCCACTGTCGTTTGTCAGGCTTTGCTGCGCGGACTGTCGCAAACACGACATGCAGAACTGCGCCTGAAACAGCTTGTGAATGCTGCTTTTATTTGAATGCAAATGTATGGGTAAATGTATATGTATATGTGTATGGATGGATGGATGGATGGATGGATGGATGGATGGATGGATGGATGGATGGATGGATGGATGGATGGATGTATGTATGTATGTATGTCTGTTTGTCTGTCTGTGTGTGTGTGTGTGTATGTGTGTGTGTGTGTATGTGTATGCGTATACATACATGTTTGTCTGTCTGTGTGGCTGGGCCCGTGTGGCTGGCCGCCTGCCTGCCTGGCTGGCCGGCTGCACGCATGTGTATGTGTGTGAGTGCATGTCTATCTGTCCGTCTCCATGTAGATCATGTAGGAATGTCTGTCTGTATGTTTGTGTGTGTGTGTGCGTGTGTGTGTGTGTGTGTGTGCGTGCATGAATGTATATGTAAACCTTTAAATATGTATCTAGAATCTAGAACTTATGTATATGTGAATGTACACGTGAATGTAATGTGTATATACGTAACAAAATATATAGATGGAGACAGATGTCGGTGATTTTTCGTCTGCACAGATAAACCACACACACATACATATGCTCATGTACATAACCCTAATATACACACATATATACATGACAGAGATGCAGATCTTCAGATATACAGAACTGTATGTCACGTGTAGGTGTATGCAGATATGCGTATAGAGAGATAGAGACATAGGCATAGATACATATGTGTAGATGTATACTAATGCTGTGTTTATTGGTATGTGCTTGTGTGTATAGGGTTTACAGGTTATAGATGTATATGCCAGAAAGATGGGCAGCAGCTAACCAGACATGTCGGAGTTGTACACACATACACATGTTCATATGATATGTGTGGAACTCTAAAGCCCTGGACTCTAGATTCAACTTCAACGTCTCCCGTTTTCTGAAACTCCTCACAAATCTACGGAATCTACGGCCTGCGGCACTGGGGCAAAAAGGAACCACTCTCCACGGCTTCCGCGTGCATCAAATAGTAGGTTCCTAACCATGTCATGGGGTTTAGGGTTTAGGGTATACTTGTCCTAACCATGTAATGGGGTTTAGGGTTTAGGGTATAGTTGTCCTGACCATGTAACATATAACCCCCAAACCCGTTTTTAGGCAGCTGCCGCCCTCCGGAGCGCCTTGCCTTTCACACCAGGAAGTGGCTAGTGGACGTCCGTTCCCCGGACTGGCCCTTGCGCGATGTGGTGGACGATGTTGCAGCTTTGGTGGACTTTTCGCCGACGCCAAGCAAGGCTGGGACGGTGTAGGCGTCCAGCGTTTGCATGAAAAATTGTTGACTGATGCTAGACTAGTGCTACGGATTGAGTGTTCACGGAGCAACGCACCTGGCCAGAAACAACCCGAGCGTTAACTCCGCAGTGGGCCCTAAACCCGGCACAGTATCCCGCCGTTTTACAACTTGAATATCATGAAGGCCGAGGATTTGTCAGAATCCGCACCCAATGTGTCCACTTGGGGCAGGAAAGGCTGTAAGTATTTAAATGGTGTCGCAGTTGGATGGTAGCCTAGAGATGGGGGTTCCTGAGGCCCTCATACCCCCACTTGTTGACAAGCGTTCTTCAAGCGACAGGCCTGCATGGAGGTATCGAGCTCAGACGACTCATGCCGCACGCCGCCCCATGGCTTTGGGAAGGGTTTCAGATTTAGGATCTATCCGTTTCAGGCTTTGAGATTGGATGCGCTCCTTCCGGGCAAGGAAGGCAGATCTGCGAATTCCGTTAGGGTTTTCGTGTGGTGCTGAGTTCTCAGAAGGTAGCGACGGCAAGGTGCGCTCTTGCGATTGGTTGAGGATGTTCCTTAAACGTTGTTCCCGGATTGGTTCAACACGTTCCGGCTGAGCTTGTCTGCCGTTCCGGGATTGCAGGCTTGTTCTTCTTCTCATGGTTATTTTTGTCGAAATTATTGCTTTTCAATATATTTACTGGATGGAGGGGGTTACACGACCCAACCGCGGGAACTTGGTGCAATCGCGGTGTGCCATGTGGTGTGCGGTAATCCTTCTGTGAAAACATTACTCCTAATTTTTATTACTACTATTACTACTACTACTACTACTACTACTACTACTACTGCTACTACTCTCATATTCGGTCCACCCAACCCCACATCGGGCTCAGGCCACGTTGTGACGCCATCCTTTCCTGCGGCCCCGAACTTTTCTGGTAGTGTTGAGGGTTTAGGCCCCCGACCCGAAATCAAGCTTCATGCGAGCACACAAGGACAGCCAGTTGATAGATTCTGATAGATAGTGTCGGGGCTCGATGGCTTTGATGATGAAGGTTTCAGAGTTTAGGATATCAGGCTGTGAGCGGAGGTCTACAGTAACACAAGCTGCTGGTTATCCTTCATGGAAGCTTCGAAACATCTGGGACCTCAATACACAGGCACGAAATAGTTCGGCCCCTTATCTTATAGCAAGGGCCTCTGCATAACGCATGATATTCCAACCAACAGCCCTTAACCCTAAACCCTTACCGCCTAGGGCCTTGTGTCATGGTGCTGCAGCGCAGAGCCAGAGAGCCACTGCCGCACATGGCATGCTTTCTCTGATGACTGCTTTAGTCATCCCAGAAAGTTGGAACATAGGTTTAGGATGATTCATGCCGGGATTTCCTTACTTCGCTTCAAGGGCATGAGGATACTCATGTTCCAAGTTTCTGGCTTGTACTGGAGCGTCTGGTAGCCCGAAACCCGAAACCCGCCAAAACTACCGGAAACAAATGAGAAACTAAAGCCCTTCAGCACGACATACCGAAGTCCTCGGATCTGTTATCGGTTTGTTCCACTCTCCATACTGTTTGCTGAGTTTTGGGGTTTTGCAGCTGGCAAAGCTCGGGGTTCAAAAAGGGTTTGGGATGTGTTTCGATTCTGCTGTTCGTGTCGACTTGTGTCAATGCTCTATGCGTTCTGGTCATTTGTGCAATGAGAGTTTCGATGACGTACCCACGAAACCCGAAACCCCGGTAACGGGCTGTTCAAGCTCAAGACTTATCTCTAAATCCTCAGTCCCAAAACGAACAAGAGGAAGCCGTCTGAGCCCATATAAAGCTATTTAGCTTGTGGTCTCATGGTGCCGCGAAAACTGAGTTGAGGTCTGAGGTCCTCGAGACACTTCGGCAATTGCTATAGCTGCTCCCCTTATCCTACATGATAATTACTGCTAGTGTCTATGCAATGAGAGAGTGCCACTAGTTTCAGTCTTAAACATCTTGTAGACTGGGCAAAGAGCCGAGGAGCTTGTCCGAGGAGTTGCGCACGGCTTTTAGCCACGCGCCGCTTTGATTGACTTGAGGCTCTTCGTTTGGAGTGTGGTGCTTTGGACGGTTTGGGGCTTTGCCTGCTGCAGCGCAGGTTCTTGGAGTTGTAGCCAGGAGACTTTGTGACTTGACTGAAGGAAGTCCAGGATGCCCGCGCCATGCTGTGAAATCCGACTACAACTCCTAACCTTCCTCTTCTTTTAAAGGGACGGCGCAGATGCCAGTGCTGCATGTTATGTTCACTTGATTCCGAGCCGTTTCAATTCATGCTGCACACGAAACCGCCTTCGGCTCAAACTGTCGGCAGTTTCTCTTTGGATGCTGCAGTGGGTAAAGAAAGTCTTGAAGGAGGTTATACCGGGGTCTGAACAGTCAACAAATATCAAAAAATTAGTAAGAATGATAAATAAACTGTGAATAACAACTACCTTTACCGTCCATACAACTATAGTTATACACTTTGTACATATATATATATATATATATGTATGCGCAAACCTTATCCTAACTACCAAAGCATCTATTGCTAGCAGTGTAGCATGTTATTCAAGGAACTTTTCCTTGCACGCGCCCATTGTCATCACGAGTTGTGAACCCGAGATGGTCAAAAGTGGACCTTCCCTATCATGTCCGATCGCTGCTGCATGAATCAGGAACACTACTTGGAGTCAAATCGGACTCATATCCGAGTCCACATCATTCTAGATCAGAGCGTTCCAGTACATCCTGATTTTCCCGAAGGCAGGTCAAGGCTTGTAGCATTTAGGGTGTAATATAGGGGTTTCAATAGTTACCTGTATATTATTAGTTCCTTATTTTATAGTTATACTATAAAGGACCCCCAAAACCCTATTCTAATTGTTCAGGCCCCTAGAGTAGGCAAGTGAAGCCATGGAGGGTCTCGTGCCCAGCCCACGCCATCTCGGAGTCCTGCGGCACAGCCTGCCGCGCGGCACCCTCGCCCGGGAAACCGAGGTACCACGGTAATATAGGGGCCTTAGGAGTTAGAATAGCGTCTGGGCTGGGTTTGGGGTATAATTATATGTATATATATATATATATACTATAACTATAATAAGGAACCCCCAAAACCCTATTCTATTTTTTAAGGCCCGTACATTATTTCGTTTCAGCTTTGTTGGGTCCTGAAAGAGTGACTAAAGCGGCTATGGGTAGGGGGGGGTACTTGAGGACGGGTTATAGAGGTTACCACAAGGTTGGTTACTGTAAGGGTTGCTATCCAAACGGTTGTCATTATACAGGTTACTTTGTCATAGTTGGGTAACATTTTATATTTTTAAGGGTACTTAAACCCAATAAGGAATATACATTTACATTTTTAATACTACCCCAACCATGAACTAGGTTATCAAGCGCTACTTTCAGGTTTAGGACCCCAGGTCACTTCGAATCATGGTGGTTGAAGCTCTGGACCTTGAACAACCCTAAGCACTAGTCACCAGACGAAAGCTTCACGCTGGGATGTCGATGACTGCCTCCTTATTTTATGTATCCTCGCGTCTGAAAGTTCAGAGGCTGCGCTTGCTCAAGTTGAGTCATCATGGCAGAAAGAGACAGGTTGTCGAGTCAGCTTTCATTGCTTGTTGTGGAAAGTTACCACAAATACCTTGACAAAGACTCATTCTGTCTCTGGAGGTTGTTTCTCCAACACGCGTGGCGGCACCACGTAGGAGCAAGTCGCTGACACCATGGGAGACCTTCAAGCGGCTCTGCTGCAGTACTCATCCATGCAGTCACCATAGTTCAGGCAACCACTGTACTGTGCCTGAAGTCATCGAGATGTCCGATAAGCAAAGTAAGGATGCGATGATACATGCTAATTTCATCATGGCTCGCTGATGTTGAACACCCCGTGGTAGTGCAACATCATCGTCATCTGTTTCCTCCTCCTTCTGCTGCTCTTCTTCGCCATGCTTGTGCTGGAACTGAGTCAAATGCCACAGCGGTTCACCATTCTTCAACTCATATCATCAATCACCCAATGCGTTTGAGGTCAGTGTGTCAATCCCGCACAAGCAACCTCACAATCATCCGGAAGTCGAAGCCCAAACGACGCCACCCCCCCCCCCTCCCTGGTAGCAGCAAGCTGTCTAAACTTTCTGGCCACCGTGCGAAAGTCTACTTCGACTGCACAGCCTGGGGCTGACTGACCCTGAACCCTAGACTCCTTAGACCCCAAGGTCTGACTGATACCCGCAAGACTGGAAAGTTAAAGCACAAACCCGGAATCAGTTCAGAGGCAGTCTTGCTGGCTCATTACGGATTACGTAGTTTTTAGCCTGCCTGCGTGGATTTATGAACTAAACACTACACCCTACCATATTGAAAGCTACATCTTGTCTGGGCCGGTGAAGTCAGCGAGGCAAAAGGCCCCGGCCAGCTGCCCTAAATCCGGGTGGGACAAAATAACACCCTAAACCCTGGACCCTCTTGTGGGCATTGACTGGGTTCTTGTTAAAGGATTTAATTTAAGTTGCGACAATAAGGAAACCGTATTATTTATTATAGATCCCTATTATGGTAACTTAAATTAAATTCCTTAACAAGAACCCAGTTGATATCTAGCCATGCGAGAGGGAAAAAAACCCTAAACCCTAAACTAGGCCAGGGAGGATCTGTTCAGTATCACCCCGACCTAACACTGTGGAACCTCGCCTGGCATGTTCGAGTTGTGAGAGCGTAAACTGCTAAACCCGAACCCTAAGCCACTAAAGGTTCTACCTCCGGACCTCGGCCATCCTTCGTGCCTGCCGCTCTTTTCTCCCCGGCAGCAGGAGCTGTGCTTGGTTTTGGGGTGCTGGGCCTTTCCTGTTGATTTAGGGCTTCGGGCTTTAGGGGAGTGATACGGTTGATGATACAAATCCTGCATTATCTTAAGGACCCTAAACTGTGGGAGTTATGGTATATTCCTTATTATGGGTAATGCAGGATTTATATCATCAACCGTTGTGGTCATGTGTTTGCCCTGAAGGTACCCTATAGATCCCTTAAAGGATCCCTTAAAAAGGAGCCGGCTCTGGGAGCCTTCCCGCCAGGAGCAAGCGCCGTGTGGGGCAAACCGGCCAGGTAACGACGCCGGAGATGATGGAGCTCACGGCCTGCCTGGGTTACTTTTTGGCTTTAGGGCATAAGGGTTTAAGGGTTTCGGGCTTAAGGATTTAAGGGTTTAGGGTTTAAGTTTAAGGGTTTAGGGTTTAGGGCTTTTTGTCGTGAAGGGTCTGGGTCTTCCAGGGCTTATAGGGCTTAGGGCTTCGGGTTAAGGCCTCCAGCCCCCGGCCTTTGCGTGCAGCTTTTTGTTTCTTAAGGGTCTTTTAGAGCCTCATGGGGTTTGATTCAACTCGAAAGGGTGAGAAGGCGTTTTTGGATGGCAGAGCTTTTCTTGTCAGAGGCCATTGTGTAGGTTTGCATGAACGGGTGTCGACTAGGTACCGATTTGCGATCTGTTTGCCGTTGGAAACTGCCTGCAGCCTTGGTTCATGCAGAACCACTATGAGCGCTGTGGAAACCGAAACTTAGTGGCTGCTTGAATTTCCCTGCAATGGAGCGTTCGCAGTTTAAGGGTTCTGCACGGGATCCATAACGGCTCAAGGTTTGGATACTAGCTTGCACATGTAAGATCGATTGTGTGTCTTTGGTATCTACCTATCTACCTGTCCTCCTACCTACCTACCGACCTACCTACCTACCGACCGACCTACCGACCTACCGACCTACCGACCTACCGACCTACCGACCCACCTACCTACCGACCGACCTACCGACCTACCGACCTACCGACCTACCTACACACCTACCTACCTACCTACCTACCTACCTACCTACCTACCTACCGACCGACCTAGCGACCGACCGACCGACCGACCGACNNCCGCCCTACCGACCTACCGACCTACCGACCTACTTACCTACCTACCTATCTATCTATCTATCTATCTGTCTGTCTATCTGTCTACATATATACACACATTTTTGTCGAGTATGTCTTGATGTGATATGTTGTCCTCGAGCAGGAGTGGAGCCATGGAGTGTAGAGCTGAAGTCATTCCCGGAGCGACGAGAGCAGCTTTGCAACCAGCACAAGGAAGGGTTTAGGATTTGGTAGCAAATCGGTTTCGGTCAGGGTTTCCCCTAACAGCCTGAAAAATTTCTGTTATCTCGGCCAAGTTCTGGAAAGCGCAGGGAAAAAACTCTGGACCGTGAAACCTTTGGGTAAATCCATAAAAGCACCGGGCATTGGACCAAGCAGCTGGGTGGTTCTTCACCGGCTGGTCTTGTTAGCCGTCAAAACGGTTGACTTGAGCTTGCCCGCTCCCCAAACCCTGCAACCCTAGAGCCCGAAGCCCTAAACAGCTCGGAAGAGGCCAACGCTCCGCAAAAGATCGCCATCCTCTGCACGGACGAGTGCAACTCCCGACACCTGAAGGAGATCGAGATGCTCAGCCGCGCCCATGCGGTGACTGAGCATGAGGGAGGTAGTCCCGGAATTTCGGCTTCCTTAGATCATGGAGCTCGCATACATATAGGTACTCAAATCAGAACATGAGTCTATATGTAATTTACGTATGCGTGTAGGAATGTATGCATGTCCATAGGTGCGTATGTACGTGCAGTATAGGTCGGTGGGTAGAGAGGTTGGCAGGTTGGCACCCCAAGTCTTAAATGATGTTTTAATTCTGTGTTCCTTAGGAATCATTTGTTGTTGCAACATGTAGACCGTTATTAACCCAAGAGGTCATTAGCAAAACATTGTTGTCATTATCTGTTTCAATGGCTTGAGGTAAAGGTGAACTGTGGACGCCGCATCCAAGACAATCCAAAACCACTTTTCCAGCAACATTCCTTCCAAGAGCTCATGGCTGCCTTGGAAGCTGGGATCCCGAATCAAGTGAGTTGGATTTCAGCTTCAAGGTAGAATTCTTACAAACTTGACAGACAGTTCTTACACAGCGTTTTCGGGTCCTTGGTGCAACCCCCGTTATAAAATGATTTAAAAGGGGGTTATGAGACGTTGGTTTGCTTGGATGCGAGAGAAAAGAGCCGGCTCCACTAACATGTTTCAGTTTGCCCGAAAGCAGCGGCCAGTTGTAAAACACTAAAGGCAGGGTGTATTCATTATAATTATTAGTCAATCAAGACTCTGTCTGGGCACCCAGCCCTGAACAAGGCCCCCCAAAGAAAATAACAATATGCCCTCAACGAAACCCCGCAACACCCACAGGAAATTCTTGAACTCACGAAAAAGCTCTAAACCCTAAAATCCTGAATGCCCTGGGGGGTGTGGGATATAGGGTTCATAGAATTGCAGGGTTTACACCAACGCCCTAAACCCAAAAACTGAAAAATACCCTTAGACGTAGCCCCAGGTGAACGGCGACCACATCTTCACCACCGGATCGGTTGAAGCCAACGCTGCTGTGATCAAGGCCGATCCCTGAAAGTTTGAGGGTTGAATGTAGGGGCCTTAATAATTTCCTATATTATTTTTGCGGTGTTCCTTGTTATAGTTATGGTATAAATATAATATACCCATAAACCCTATTATAATTGTTAAGGCCCCTACCTTCAGGGTCTGGAGTTGAAGGCTCGGGGTATGGGCTTTAGGACCTAGGACTGGTAAAATTGCGGTGCTCAACCGTTTTTCTCTTGACTGTAAACCCTAAACCCTAAACCGAAGTTCAGACCAGAAGAGAAGCCTTGAAAGCTCCAATTTCCCTGTGTTGAACGGGACTGCCGGTTTCTGAGCCGCAAGTGTCAGCGGCAGCTCGATACTAAGGGGGCGCTGCGCGGCGGGCACCCTGCAGCTTGCCGCAAGCAAGATACGCAGTTACGTCTTACTTCTTGAAGCGCGGGGTTTGGGGATGCACACTTGGTCCATACATTACATGCCATGAAACGCTTCATTTGGGCAGTAGGTGGCGTTTAGATGCGTTCAGATTAACTTCCACGACCCAAAATCCCAAACTCCCACACCGCTACATAACCCGAAACCTTTTAGAAACCCAAGGCAGCCCAGGCGAGAGTCGGCATGCGAGAGTTGCAGCCACTAACCCCCAAACCTCCATAGGCCCCCAAGCCCCGCAAACCCTGAGCCCCTTCACTCCTCTGCACCCTAGGCCTACTAAGCCCTAATCTCAACCCTCGACCTTCAGATGTCTGGTTTTCATAGGGCTCATGTCGGCTCTTACTGACTTTGTGCACTTGTCTGAACTGTAGAATTCTGGGATGAGGGGCATTGGGTTTTGTGGATTCTGGATGTCGGGATCCACTGCTTAAAGCCTGGTGCTGGAAGTCCGGAATATTTGTTTTCACCTCGACCCCGAAACTGCGAAACCCTCAAAAGTACGGTAGCGGAGCCAATGCTTGAGGGCATGGTGCCTATATAGTTTGCTCTTCAGCGCAAGCTCTGGGACCTGAAGCTGTGAAATTTGTGTCGAGTAGTGAACCTCAATAATGGGTTAGGGGTTACATGAGGGTTTAGGGTTAGGCTTCAAGGTTTACGGGTTAGGCTTTAGGGTTGATAGTATTAAGGTGCAAAAGGGTACCTGAATAAACAGTTACTGGATGCTACTGGGTTACATCTTATAAGCATATAGTATCCTACAATTTACGCAGCTGGATCCCTGGGGAATGCTTCCCAGAAGGCTAGACTTTAACGCGGCCGAAGCGTAAACTCTGAAACCCGAACACGCGCCAAGGAGCATCTGACAGTAGTGCTGCCGCAGACGGAGGCACAACAGGAAAACAAGCTGCGGAAGCTGATTCCGACCTGCATCGTTGCTTGACCTTCTATGGGAGTTTCCGAAAATTGGGGGGGGTACCTTATTTTGGGGTCCGTATAATTAGGATCCTACTATTTAGGGNNCCCTATTTTCGGAAACCCCCCTATCGACTGGTTGAAGATCAGCTGTTCTTGCTGCCGCTGTAGAAGCACTGTATTCTTTCCGGCCAAATGAGTTCCCTGAAAAGCGAAAGAGCTGGCTGAATAGAGCCCCTTGCTGACACCCTAAACGCCTTAAACCCTAGACATTTAAATCATTGAAGAAGAATCGCCTGCGCTTCTTCAACTCTGGAAGACACGGCCTAATGAACTTGCTTTTTTCCTTAGCTTCATCCCCAAGGACTCTTGATAATTACATGTGTTTTAGGATGTTTTAGGCTAACAGGGTCTGGTGGGCATAGCTGCCGTAAACAGCCGTCTTCTCAAAGTATGTTGGCTTCCTCATCTGCCCTCGACCTCCTGACCCTAAACCCTNNAAGCCTACTAGAAGTACCCTGAGCCAGTATAGAATCCGCAAAACCAGTATAAAGGCCTTGTATTTCGTATAAACCCTTACAGTGCCTTTGTAAACCCTTTGCAGGACCCTAGCCCTACACCCTAAACCCNNTAAGCCCTAAACCCTAACCCTAAAGCTTCCTAAGTGCAGCAAAGGAAGCGGGAGCCCACGTCGTGCCCAGTCCTGCTCACAGCTCCCTTCGCTTCGAGGATGGGCTTCCGGGTTCATATAGGAGCCTTAATAATTGCTTATACTATTTTGGAGGCTTTTTCATACAATAATAATACTTATACTACTTTGGAGGTTCCTCATTACACTAATACTCGTATAATGTACCCCAAAGCCTAGTCTAAATAATTATGACGGCCCCTATATTAGGAGTTTCGGCGACGTTTGGCTGGAAGGGAACGGGGGTGGCTCTGGGGGAGATCGGGGGTTGCTCCCAAATCATCGACATATTCCCTTAGTGTAGGGGCCTTAATAATTA
>CAJNDV010003658.1:37903-50706 GCA_905221635.1 Symbiodinium sp. CCMP2456
GTAGGAGTAGGAGGAGTAGTAGTAGTCGTCGTCGTAGTGGTAGTGGTAGTGGTAGTGGTAGTGGTAGTGGTAGTGGTAGTGGTAGTGGTAGTGGTAGTGGTAGTGGTAGTGGTAGTGGTTGTGGCAGTCGTAGTCATACCAGTAGCGGTAGTGGTAGTGGCAGTGGTAGTAAGTAGTAGTTTTACGGTAGTAGGTAGTAGGTAGTAGGTGGTAATTAGGTAGTAGGTAGTACATAGTAATCATCCCACTAGACAGTATGGTAGCCGTACTGGGCTAATCATTCTTATGCTGGCAATCCGTACTCAGCCGTATTCTTTTCGGGCCCTGACACGAGCGATAGCAGCCAAAAGGGTATGGCGCAGTGACACTGACATGGTAGGCATCATGTTGTGTTGTGCATCTCTGACCTTGTGACTTGGTCGTTTCTTTCTACGCGCTTCAAGACCTCCTCAGTCTCTATTGGGTCTTGAGAATGCCAGCTAGGGAAAGAGTTTGACACCAATCACACAACCAATCCGGAATGCAATGATGTACTGATTGCTTCTGAGTTCTTTGTGCGAAGACGATTGGCTTCACCTGATCGCAAAACTCGCTTTTTAAATGTTTGGGGCATGTGGAGGCCGTCCAGCTGTTATGTTCAGCAGTTTTGTTAGAGGAACGAATTGAACCGTGCGGGTGACTTGCTCTGTTCTGATGCCCCCCTGTCTTAAGTTTGGCTGGTTGTTGGTTTGGTAGTTTTGGTGCTGTTTGTTGTTTGTTGAGACTTGATTTCCAGTATTTGCAGTAGCTTCGAGCTCTTACGTAACTCTAAGAGCTGAATTAGGAAGCATTTCGTCTGTAGGGGGGTTTGGGACATTCCTATATGATGTAGCCTCATTAAAGTGTAGGAGTTTGTAGGCCCAAAACCCAAACCCGAAACCCCAAGACCCTGTGCCCTAAACCCTGAACCTATGACCTTTGGGGGAATACATGTCGGATACATGCTGGCAAGTGTAGTTTCACTAAAAACCAGAAGCCCCTTTAGTCGGATTAGGCACAGATGCTCACTCAGGCTTGTTGGAGCCCTTCTGGTACCATAGTCCTTTTGCTTTAACTTCTTGGCTGTGCCCTGTTGTGCTCTACAGGCCACCGTGAGCATACAGCGACGTAGAATGATTGAAGCCGCACAACGCAGTAGTCTAGTTGGTCAATGCACCGACACTTGAACGATCACTGGGGAGTTGGCCGACTGTTTAGGATCTTAGCGGGCTGGGGTGAGGTGAAGGTTCTTACTGTTCCTTAAGCTTCTGTGGTGTAGAAGTGATCGCGCGCTAGACTTTGTATCAGCTGACACTAGTTGGACACAAGAGACCTCGTCTGGTGGAGTCCGAGTTGCAAGAGCGTAAACCTCATTCTCCTAATTACGATCTGGGCTTCTCAATGTTCGGTTCTTCAGGTGCTCGGGAAAGTGGACCAACTCGTGGCCTTTCTCCCCGGCTCAGAGCCGCAAGATTCCAGCGACTTGATTTAGGGTTTAGGGGTTTAGGGTTTAGGGGTTCAGGGGTTTAGGGGTTTAGGGTTTAGGGGTTTTGGGACTTAGGTTTTAGGGACTCGGCTTCAGGGTTTAGGGCTTAAGGTAATCTACTTTTCCTGCGTCCAGGAGTGAACTCGGCAAGCCTGCGGAAAAGAAGTAACCTACTTTTCCTGGAGAGTCATATACGGGAATCATAAAACTCTTAGAAAGGTAGGGTTTATCGGCTCCAGCTACTGGTAGAAAGAGCCCTAAACCGCAAAGCCACTGGTTAAGAAGCACCGGTTGACAGTATGATGATAGTGATATGTAGGGTCATCCATGCAGACCAGATGCAAAGAAGCGTTTTTGGGTTGCAAAAGAGAATTTCGGGTTGGGAGTTTGGGTTTCTCGTTCATTGCTTGCCGCAGTCCTTGTGTGTAGCAGCCGGTAGACTCTTGAGGCAAAGCTGCCCATGCCTTGCAAACCCCGTCTTGTTCAGAAACACAGAAAGTTTTAAGACATGGGTTCTGCTGGGTTTTATAGGCCGTGTTCGTGTTTCGTGTTTGTATCAGTTCTCGTTTTGATTACAGTCTGTCTCTAGGTTCAACCTTCTTCATACGGGGTTGCCTTAGGGCCCCAGGGCTTCACCGGGTTGTACATGAGCCTTTCCTCAAGGTTCCGAAAAGGGCTTCTTTAAGGGACATAGAACTTCATTGAGGATGCTTTTGGGAGTGCCACGGTCCACCCGACCATGATGGGCATGAGGCACGCTCTTCAACTTGGATGCTAAAAAGACCGAAAGCCCTAAACTCTAAACCCGTGTAGTGATCTGAGCGTCTCTTGGAGTCGATGTAGGTCAGCTTTCCTTACAACTCAGCACTGGCGACCCAGAATGCATGACTCGACGGAAGCGCCTTCTCAAAGTCGCCAAAGTATTTCTCTCGTTTCATACCCTAAACTTCAAAACTGAAACTTCTCAATCCAATAAGTAACATTGACAGCGAAGAGTCCATGTCCTTCTCTGAACTCCTCAAACCCTGACGGCCCTCAGTCCAAAGCCCCCACGCTCCAAATCCCAAGCGCGTAAAGCAGTGGCCCTAAAGCCTTACAGCACAAGCCCGCTGCAGACAGGAAGTCGGAACATGAGTATCCTCCCGCCCTTACGGCAACTTTTGAATCTCTGCACTAATCGTCCTTATCTCATGTTCCAACTTTCCCTGCTTCAAACCTGTCCACAATCAGGGGTAAATCTGGAGGCCTGCGTAATTTGTAGTGCTCGTGCTTCCGGTTCCTTAATCTCAATATTTATTGATTCCGTCATACAGTGTACAGACCCCGAACCAAGGCTCTTGTGTTACGTCCTGTCCAGCAATTTTGTCCTGCATGCACCGGGGGCCCGCTTTGCCGCCGAGGTTCATGCTGCTTGCTATGTGCATGCATTGCACACATGCAGATGTATCATATGTATGTATTGTATCGATCTATCTATCTCTACCTATCGATATGAGACTCCTGGTGCACTGTCTGTCTTCTCTGTGGGTTGGACAAACTTTGCTTAGTGCCTCCAATAAACCTGAACGTTTGCAGACCCCATCAAAACATAACGAAAGTACTGAGGTTTGGTTGATGAGGCCAGGGCAAAAGGAGTGCCCAGCGCAGCCTTCTACCTGCAGCAGGGGGTTGTTCAAAGCTAGCGACATGTGCCTTAGTACTATCAACCCGCTTCTTGCAGGCTTTACTGGGTGTAGTATCAGGGCTGGAATTTGGTGGGTATATGGAAACATAACTTTTTCATGTTTCTGTTCGATTGGTTTCGTCGTCTTGCACAGCCCCCATCTGGCAGACAAATGCATGGGAGAGTTGGGGCGACAAGCGTCCAAAAGACTCCGTGGCGGGAGGAAAAGACTCTTCCTGCAACTTGTGCTCAGGGTTTAAGGCCTACAGTCAACTGTGTGATGCAAGGAGAAGCGGCTTCGGCTTTGGATGTGCGTTTTGGGATTTCGTGTAGTTCAGAACACACAACAACATCACTCCAAAAAAGTTGGACGCCACTTTCGCCTACGGTTTATGCAGCAGGAGTCGTCGCAACAGAATAGCTCAGCAGCAGCAGAAGCGTCGAGAACGACCCCTACCGTATCATTGTAACAGTAACACATGATGCCGACCATACATGAAGTGTATTGAGGTGCCTTGGGAACAATCGGCTTTTCGAGTCAATGGAAGTCAATCAGCCTGGACTTCAATGACTCGTTGACTCATCGTCCCAGTAAAGCGTGAAGAGCACCTCCTCAAGGTTCAGTTTGCAGTGAAGGTTTGGGATTTCATGTTAGTTTGTCTCAAACTTACAAAACGGATGTGCATCCAAGGATGGCGGCGTTGGTGGATGAGGAAATCCGTTGCCTGTGGAATCGTGTTGCTTTCGGTTGTGATTGCAACCGTTTTAAGCGCACACACCAACTGCAGAGGGAGTTCCTAAAACAGAATCCCTACCCGAGTTGTGAGAGCCTAAACTTACTAAACTTCTCAAGATTCTTTCTAAACCCTAAGACAGTCTTTACCTGCAGCCCCCAGAGCATGTATTGTTACTAGTGATAGTGTTGTTATCAGGAGGGCCTCGAGTGGTCTTTTAGGAACCAGGGACGGGAGTATTATTGACGTTTCGGGATCGGGTGTTTTAAGTGAGGGGGGTTGATACGTGAGTTTTGGGACTGGGGTTTCAATTGAGCGGGGGTTTATGAAGGTGAACTCAACATCACCAGTCAGAAACCTGAAAGCAGAACTTTGCCACACTTAAACGGTGCCCAAAGTTGAAAGTTGTTGAGGACTCTGGATCAGGCGTGTTGATGTCTCAGGGTCAGGTGTTTTTGGAGGTTTGGGGTCCCGAAGACTATATCTTGTAGAGGTGTTGGCGCGTTTGGCCCCTTTTCCTTTGTCGTCAGGTTTTTGGCCCTAAACCCGAAACTAAACCCTAAACCCTAAACCCGAAACTAAGCCCTAAACCCTGAGCAAAGAAGCCCCTTCTCCGCGGAGGCCAGCAAGTCTCCGCTTCCGCCGCCTGAGGCCGCCATGAGACGTGCTCAGGGGTGCAGGTCGTAATGTAGGGGCCTTCATAATTACCTATATTATTTTGGGGGGCTCCTTGTATGGTATAGTATACCCCCGATCCCTATTCTAATTATCAAGGCCCCTACATTAAGACGGATGGCCATTGATTGTTGGAGAAGGGTTTTAGGGCTTCCACATGGGTCCTGTAAGGGTTCCAACATTTTTTAGATGGATTCTACAAGGCTTTCCGGCTAACTACGAACTTCTCCTTACGACGACGACTAATTATTACTGATAGCAGAATCTTCAGCCCTGAAACCTCACACCTTAAGCCCGGGACACTGAGCTTAGATCCTTGACCACTAAGAGTTGAATTTGTTGGCATGAAGAACCCTAAACTCTAAACCCCTCCAAAAACCTCTAAACCGCTCCAAAAACCCGCTAACCCTAAACCCCTGAACCCTAAACCCCTCAACCCTAAACCCTGAAGGCCTTGAAGAAGTTGCTTCCCGACTTGAAGCTTTTCTGCAAGGCAGCTCGCACGCTTGCTCTGCTTGATGTCCTTTAGGGTCTTGTAGGGTCTAGATTAGGGTTTAGTGTGTAGGGACTAGGGTGTAGGGTCTAGACATCCAAGTGGTTAGGGCTCAAGGTTGGCATTGGGCTTGCAAAGTTATGGGGGGCCAACGCTGAAAGATGCCGGAGCTGGGATAGCTTAGCTGGTGCGTCTCTGTTTCCGTGGACCGCATGCAACAAAATCGGGGCGTGTGGGAGCCGTTTAACGCGATTCTACTAAGATGGGGCCTTAAATTAATTTTATCGGTTTGCATTGCAAAGCTACCACAATCCACGGGTTGCCACTTAGCCAAATTAATCCCAACCGCCGGAAGGCGTGCTCTTGCGGTTTTAGGTTCTGGAGCTTCAGGCGTTTCAGTATTAAGTCTTGTACAAGAGGTCCCAGGCTCTTTCCCCCCATTAGGAATGAGCGCCCCCAAGCCTAAACTTTCAGTAGGAGCATGCATGCTGGACGGCACACTTGTACGAAAGCCTAAACCCGACTAGTCCTATGAAGCTCAAGCCCCAAACCCTAAACCCCGATTCTAAGAAGCCCCAACCTCAAAACACCAAAGCCCATAAGCTTCCCCAAGCCCTGTCTCAACTCGAAGAAGACGTCAAAAAGGCGCCAAGTTAAAATGCGGACAACATCCCCAAGGGCACCAATGACTTAGATAATCTGTTACTGAAGTACATATGTTATCCATAGTTGGTAACCTACAATTGAAGCAATTGGAGCTTTGGGGAACCAGAAACCTCAAACCCTACTTCCTCAACCCTAAACCCGGCTCACTCCGAGACAGAGAAAGGACACTCAAACCGAAGAAAAAAGCCCTAAACCCTAAACATCCCTAAACCCTAAACCCTCAACCCTAAACCCTGAGAGCCCTAAGATCTCCACCTAACCCAAAACCCTAGGACTCCTAGAGAGATCTCTCAACCCCAACCCCCCAAGAGCCCCAAAGGTCTCCACTAACCCAAAACCCTAAGAGCCCTGGAGATCCCTGGACCTCACACCATAAGTGCGCGAGGGTTTGGGCTTTAGGGTTTAGGGTTTAGGGTTTAGGGTTTAGGGTTTAGGGTTTAGGGTTTAGGGTTTAGGGTTTAGGGTTTGGGGTTTGGGGTTTGGGGTTTAGGGTTCCCCAGTTTTTGTCAGGAAGGGCCTGGCCAGTTCCCCAGAATCGCTTTCTGCCCTTGGCTTCGGTGCCTCGCTCTTTTGGGTGACTTGAAGCAGGGTCGATACATGGTAGGGTATCGGGTTTAGGGTTTAGGGTTTAGGGTATCGGGTTTTGGGTTACCACAAGGTAGGGTTTTGGTTTAGGAGAGTTAGGTTACCATAAGGCAGGGTTTAGGATTTAGCTTGTCGTAGCTTTGGCACGGCTGGCAGGGAAAGCCTTGTCCCAGGCCTTAAAGAATAGAAAACGGCGACGAAATGCACTAGCGTTCAGCGTTGCTGTAAGCTGCTCAGGGACACAGGAGTCAGAGTGGTGTTCGACCGAAGCTAATTTAACCAAGGCATGAGATTGCCAGGGTCAGAGGTATAGAGCGCATGAGGTTTCACCGAAAAGCCGACACCCTGACAGAGAGATCGAGGGATGTCTCTTCAAGCTATGGGTCCCTTCACTTCGCGATTTTTATTGTATGGATCCTCGTGTTTAGTGTTGTACATAAGGCTTCACAATTTTTCACTACTATGGGTTCCTGCCAACTGAATATGTATCGGTTCCGCCGAGGCCTCGGACGAGGGCGTTTCCCTGCGCGCTGGCTGTCCCGGCCCTAGACGGGGTTGAGAGCTCTGGCATAAAACGGCTGGGAGTTGGGGGGTTCTAGGAAGAGCCTATACGCCTAAATCCTATGCTGAAACCCTAAGCCCCACAAGGTATAAGGTTCACAGCTTACGACTGTCCCGGAAACTTTCGTTAATGTTGGAAAGTGTTTTATCTAAGAGCTCTGGTGCAAAGGCCTTCCAGCCTCCAGCCTTGAAGACATGCTATGCTACCCCCGGAACCGTATACCCCTATACAAAATTACTATACAAAATAAATTGCTGCAGCCGGCATTTCTGAACAGTTTCGGTTGTCATCTATAGTTTCAATTGTTGGAGTTCCTGGTCGGGTTAGCCGTTTGCATGGTTAGAGCATGTTTGGACCCTGCAATGAGCAACAGCAAGTAGCTACAGTATCACTTCTAGGTACTTCAGACCTGAAATGATCACAGAAACTATCCTGGCCTGTCCCCGCCTCCGCCTGGGCGACAAAGCAGAGAGTGCTGAAGCCTGCCTCCATTGGAAGTGTAGCTCCAACACGCATTGGACCCCGAGCTGCGAATTTCGGTCTCAACGCTGGTACCTCTTGAGCCGGATGAGTCGTAAAGCAGCGACCTACACAAACTTCAGGGCTCGCGACGGCGGCGAGCCCTGAAGCTATTCCCTCTCTCTCAAACCGGACCCTTCACCCTGCGCCCTCAGCCTTCTATTTATCGATCTATCTATCTATCCATCTATCCATCTATCTATCTAATCTGCCTATTTGTCCCTAAACCCTAAATGAATCCTCAATATGTTCATGTGAAATCCGTCGCGCCAGGCCGGCCTTCGCTGCTGGACCAGGGGGTGCTGGGAGCCCCGGCTTGGCCCTGCGCTTTCGGGGCCCTTGAGTGTAGTTTCAGGGTTTGGGTTTTGGGGGTTACGGAGGGTCGTGGGGGTTTAGGGTTCAGGGTTTAGGGCCTAGCGTCTTGGGGTTTCGGGTTTGGGTTTTTGTTCAGCCCCCATCTTTGGTATTTTCGAGTGCTTGGCTTCCGGATGCCTGTGGTCATTCGCCGTGCTTCGGGTTTAGGACCTGCCTTTAGTCTCCATTGTAGTTTCTTTTTTGGGTTAGGGTTTTGAGGGCTCCGAGGGTTCCGGGTTCAGGCCTTCATTATAGAGGTCTACAGTTTCGGGTTGTGGTGTTTGGGGTTTTAGGGCCTTTGAGGTTTTCGGGTTCAGGCCCTAATTCGCAAGATAGGCATTCAGGCTTCAGGGCCTTTCAGGTTTGCGGGTTCAGGCCGTAACTGGAGGCTTAGAGTCTAGAATATTGGGCATGAAAAGACTTCATGTCAGGATTGTACAGAGGGTGTTGGAGTTGCGCTTGCAATATTGGGTGCCGAGTCCGGGCTGAGTGTTCAGGGTAGCCCTGCAGCACTCCTGTTGCTCAGGGGTTTGGGACGGTGGGGCCTCGGGCGTTCTGGCTCGAGGTGCTGACCCTACTTTAAAGCGTCATACCACCATCCCAAGAGTTCATGCTCTCAACATCTCTCAACTCCTTCCGCCAAGAGCATCTACCTTCGAAGTGAAGCCGGGCAGCAACTGCCAGCTTCCAAAGGCTCCAACTCTTATTTGGTGGCCGCAGCCTGCAACCCAGGAATGGTAGTAATAGCAAGGCACAAAACATCTCTGACACTGTAGCCTCGACCCGTATCCAAGCCTAAAATCCTCTCTGAGACCCAAAAAGACACTAGGCCCTAGGCTCTAAAAGCTTTAAAACCCTGAAGCACTTCTCAACTGCAAGCTGACTCAGAGCAAGAAAGCTTACAGGGAAGATTAATGTGCAGGAGCTTACAAGCAGTCTGTTGGCACTGTATGCAGCTTGCAGAAGCCTTCATCACAACCTCTGGACCAGAAATTCAGAAAACCTAAACCCTAAACCCTAGACCCCAGTTGGCGAGGTCGTGCCAGTCCTCAATGACGACTCCGCGAAAGCGGCGATGCTGACGCCTGCGCAGTCCTTGCAGCTTCTGGGTGTCGGGCTCTCAGAACTTGCCCACTTTTAGCCTTGGTAAGGAGTACTTCTGCTGCAGCAGTAGAAGTCGTCGTCGCATTTGTAGTTGTACCTGTAGTTGTAGGAATAGGAGTAGCTGTAGGAGTATGAGCAAGAGGAGTACTAGTAGCAGTCGTAGTAGTAATCGTCGAGGTAGTTGTAGTAGTAGTCGTCGAGGTAGTCGTAGTCGTAGTCGTCGTCGTAGTCGTCGTCGCAGTCGTGGTCGTAGTCGTGGTGTCGGTGGTGGTAGTGGTGGATGAACGAGATCTGCATCTAGACGGGCACTCTTTCTTGCTTTGATAGTTGCAGAGATGAATCGTTCTTGTCGTTATCACCATCGTCGTTGTGCGGATGCCTTGCCTCGACGATGAACACTATAGAGGGTGCTACCGGATTCGACATCGGAAGATAAATCCAGCACCCTCGCTGAGCTCAGCGAGCGCATGTCACACGTCGGCAGCCATGAGGCTTGGAGTGTTGTCACAATGTGTTGCTATACTTGTAACTTCGACGGTTTGAAGTTAAGTTATTAAAGGAGACGTGAGCCCTGAAATGGCATGACATGTACATGTAGTAGTAGTAGTAGTAGTAGTAGCAGCAGCAGCAGCAGCAGCAGCACCAGCAGTAGTACCGTAGTAGTAGTGGTCGCATCCAGTGTCGTGAATGCTCGGGGGCAATCCGCCCGGACATGACCACAGTCACTAATTGCGCTGGTCGCAATATTCCGACGTTCCCAGGTGTAACGTTAGCATGCTGTCTCATAACCCTAAGCCCTAAACCTAAACCCTAAACCCATGTCCAAAGCCTAGACCTACAGAGCTTGAACTGGCAGCCGAGGTCCTGGACCATCCGCGGAGCCACTTCCCATCAGCAGCACGCCTGCAGGCCAGGTCCAGATGAAAGGTACACTAACAATTTACAAGAGGTGACCTTAATAATTAGAGCATGGTTTTAAGGTCCTTTATACTTTTCAGAGGTGACCTTTCATTGTTCGAGTACGGTTTTAAGGTTTATAAAACTGTGTTTGATCATCTTCAGGGACCCTACCTGCTTTGTCGGCTCGCTCGTGAATTGTGTACGGAAGCTGAAGACCGAAAGCTTTTTGTACGCCCCTGAAAGCTTGAAACGCATTCGATCGCCTGTTTGCCTATTGAAGATCAGGACAAAGTCAGCATAACCATGACATGTCGGAATTGGAAGATTGTGTTCAGGCCGGGTCTTGAGGTGTTGTGATGTTTTGGCCTTGGGCTCGAAGTGTTGGTTGTGCTTTCCTGGTGTATTGGTCTGGAATGCTTTGGGCCTCGGGATAGACTCTCCAAAGCTCGTTCACCTTTTTCATCCTCGCTTTCAAAGGAGTGCAGCCGGTGTCAAGTACCGTTTCAAAGAACGAAGAATCCTGCTGCGAGGCGAGACAGATCGATCTCGTGAGAGCACAGTATCGACCGATAAAATCCCATACAATCCTCGTCCACCACCACTGCTTCCGCCATTGCATCTTCTGCACAGGGAGACTTGGTGGCCTGCTCGTATAAGGTCTCCACCACATGCCTCAACTTCATGTGGGTCTTAGGGATCATTGCGAACAGCATGTCGTCGACAGCAATCGACACAGCTTCAAGTCGAGAGTAAGCCTCCAGAAAATTCTGCAGAAGCGGCGGCTATCCACTGCGCCTCTCGGGCTGGAATCCAAAGGTCAGCAGCAGACAGCGGCCGCAAGAAGAGATTCAATGCACGGCTGGGGGATGCGATGAGTCGCTCGCTCTCGTCATCACCTGTCTGAAGCCAGTGGAAGAATCTAGGTAACACTTCTATAGCAGACGCTCGCCGGGCCCGGTCAAAGTGTGCTATCGCCACCGCAGTTGCTGCTAGTAACATGGTATCGGGACTAGTAATACTACTACTCGTATATGCTGTGAGGCCGCAACAGTTTCAGATATCAACCCTTGAGGCATGCAACACGACCAGACGGATGCCGTGAGGTTTACAATCTAGGGTGGGGTGGATTCAGCACTGCGGGCTCCAGGCCATTTCCTGCACCTGGGCCTCAAATGCCAGAACACGCAAGCTCAAGCTCGAAGTTTGCTGTTTCTTCCAGACATGCTTTCATCGCCTTTCACAATGGGTCCAACCTGCTGCAAACCAGGCATCAACCATCCTCGACTGCAGCATCAAGCGCCTCTTAAACCTTGAACTGAGGATTTCGATCTAGCTGTGCGGCAGTCGAAAAGGCATCGCTACAAATTAGTAAAAGCAGTCATGAGTTTGTGGAATAGGCATCAACATTGATAGCTTCAGGGAAGTTCCTCGATCGGTCCGACGTCACTCAACAAGCGAATCCATCCGTTCAGGCCAAAGACGCGCGGGCCATCGCAGCTTTGGGTGTTCTTCGGCTCAGCGATCCCGCCGTGTCGCTGCAGACCAGGATACCGGACATAAGCCACGTAATGGCAGTTTTTGAGAAACATTTGAGAAATCGTAGCAGCAGCAGTAGTAGCAGCAGGTCCTGGATTTATGAGGATCGTTTCAACTTAACCAACCACGACTGTAGACTCTAGCCAGAAACCATGTCGAAGGCAGGTAGAAATGCTGGCGAAGTCGACCGACGTTCCCTGAAATTTGGCGCCGCCCCAATAAATCCAAAGCAGTCTAGCAACCCTATATGCCCCCGCATGGCAACCCTTGCCGTAACATTTTTCATAGCTTGAATGAGGTTTAATGTGGCGTCCTCTGTGATAGCCCGCCCCCCCTCACCATTTTTCCGGAAGACTTGATGAATATGTTACCCGTGACCCCCTTGACCTTGGTTTGGTGGATTGGGGGCTTGGGTTGGCTTGGGGGCTGGCGCCTCCCCTAATCCCTTAGACAGCCTCGGAATGCTTAAGGTTGCTGTTCTCAGCCCCAAGACCCAGACCTTAAGGTAAATCCAGCTAGAACCCGAGCCTAAGGCCTCCCAAACCCCTCAAGACATGATGAGTTTACCGGTACAGCCGCGTAGACCGGGGGGTTTAGGGTTTGTGGGGTTAGGATTTAGGCTGAGGGGGAGCTTCAGGCTTCAGGGGCCAGGTTTTGAAGGGTTGGGTGGGGCTTTAGGCTTTAGGGTTCAGGGGGGTATATATAGGCCGGGTTTAGGGTTGAGATGAGGGTTACGTGGGATTTAGGGTTTAGGCTTCATTGGTGCTCTGCCATAAGCGCTGGAGTCAGGAGCTTGGCTGAAGGGATTCAAGGCTTAGCGCATTGCAGTCCCTGCTCAAAAAAACTTCATTGGTGGTTTAGGGAGAGCTTGGGCTTCAGTGCCAGGTTTTGAGGGTTTGGAGGGGGGGTTTAGGGGCTCCAAAGAACAAGCTTGTGGGAGCCTTAAGATTGACCATTAGCAGAACAGAAGCAAACGAAGCAAAAATCAGCCGACCCGAAAGAATCAACAGAATACCCCCAATATTTGTTGATAACGGCTTGCAGCAAAACACGCATTATAGAAGCCCGCTCACTTAGAGAGGCCGCCACATTACTGAATGTGAACGCGCGAGAATTGAGATTCCTAACTCCTGAGCTCGGCTTTCAGGTTTGGCGTTGCCAAAGGAAACTCAAAAGCTAGGACTAGGACCGTGTAGTGAGGGCGAAAGTCCCGCGAAAGCAAAGCAATGCAAAAACCGCGAAGAAGCCATACCAAGAAGCATACATATATATATATATATATAATTATATATATATATATACATATGTGCACAATGTATATGTATATATATATACACATGTGCACAATGTGCACAATGTCTAGATATTTATGTGTGTGAATGCATGTGTATGTATGTATGCATGCATGCATGTATGTATGTATGTATGTATTTATTTATTTATGTATGCATGTGACCATGCGTGTACGTACGTACGTATGTATTTATTTATGCATGCATGCATGCATG
>CAJNDV010003658.1:56517-79075 GCA_905221635.1 Symbiodinium sp. CCMP2456
CACGCCAAAAAATAAACCAGAATAGACACTAATAAGGTTTATTTCGTGCTTATTTTGGGTGCCCCAATCCCCGAAACCAATAGACACTATCAATCCTTATTAGGCACTATTAATCCTTATTAGGGTTTATTTGCCCGCCCGCCCCTCTATTTTATATTTGTTTTCCTGGGAGGGGGGGTTTGGGGGAGGGGGGCAAAGGTTCTTGTGACTAATGTAGAGAACTACCCACATACTTCTGCTACAGGGTGCCTGAAAACTGCGCCCTTCTCTGGTTCCTCAGACCCTGGACAAGAGTGAATACCGATTGCAAGTTGCAGGGACCAATTTCAACAATAGAAGGGCTTTGGAGCTTTAAGCTTAAATTTAGGGTATTTTGCGTTTCGGGTTCCGTGTTGTCGATTTATTTCGGATTTGGTGATGTTTGAGAATTGGATTTCGGGTCGGGTGCGCGGTGGTTGATGGGCACAGCGGCACGCACAACCGGTAAGTAAACATTTGGGTACGGGGTCAGTTTGTCGGATGGTTGACGATGTTAGACTGCTCAACCCAGATAGGTTTCTCGAATGAGAAAACTACCTTAACCCCCCCAAGGTACCTACTATATGGGGTGCTAGAGCCCCTAGGGCCCCATATAGTAGGTACCTGGAGGGTTAGGGCTAAAGTTCAGCATCGACTGAAGGTTCGAGATGGTCTTCCGCGCATGCGAGACACGCCCTGCGAAGGTACGACGACCGGGGAAGGGATTTGGGGGTTGAGCGTTATATAGCTAGGAGATGGGTAAGCAACCTTGCAGTCTTTGCTTGGGCACCTGAATTCCGAGCATTAATGGTAAACAACCCTAGCCTCGAAACCCGTGGTGGTCTAGTGGATGGTGTGGTGTTGTCTTCATCTGCTGTTGTAATGTTGGTTTTACTTCGCAACACCTCGCAACCGACTCATGACCACATGCCTCGCCTGCAGTGTCAGGGTGCGAGCACCGAAACCCAAAGGCCTTCTTGTTTTATACATGCTCAGCCCCGAAGGTTAAGAACTTCTAAGCTGAAACGCAATGGACTTCAATGGAGCCTATAGGTAGCTCGATATTTCCTTGTCATTCTTGCCCCCACGGAGTCCAGCCAGAAGTGTGCAGGAGTCGTTTACGGGCTTCCGGGTTGCGAGAAGGCTCTTCGATCATCAGGTGTTCACTTGCACACAATCCAATTCATGCTGTAAAAGGGGGTGTAGGATTGTCGTAGAAAAGCTCTGTGCTTGAATCATCTCACCCTATGGATCCAAGCTCGAGATCTGCCCCACCGAGAAACCATTCTTCGAAAGTGAAGCCAGCCTCGGATTGAACCGACGTGTTCAGGTGAAACCCGAGCGCAAAATGGCAAATCTACGTCAGGTTTGAGTTTTATGTACACCCTGAAGCTGATGCCGCAAAACTGTTTTCGGCTTTGGATTCCCTCAAACCCTAAACCACAAAAAACGACGTCTTTGGCAGGTCTTGCGCCTCTTACGCCACCTGGAGAGCGAGAGGGACTTCAACAAGCCCCTCTGCTTCAGCTACCAAACCCTAGGGTTCCAATTGCCAAAATAATGGTTTAGGGTTTAGGGTACTTGAATGGGTCACTGGGTTAAAAGGTAAAACAGTCTATGGCTAGTAACTTACTATTTCAGTAATTGGAGCACTATAACGGGGAAACCAGGTATTCGAACGGTCAGGGGACTAAGTACCTCGGTTCTAAGTACGGCAGCTCTGGCTGGTTATCTCTACTTAGTAACTTCTGACCCCATATCACGTACATACAGCCCTACTTGGTAAGTCCCCTGGCCCTCCAAGCAGTCATGTTGCTCTTTTGGCCCGACTTCTTGGGAAGGCTACATGTGCGGCTCATTGGGAGTAAACTGCAACCGAAGAGCCTCCGGGTTAAGGGTGCCTAGAAGGAGGAATCTGGAAGCACTTGGTCACTTGGTCAGAATTTTGGTGGACTTTTGCGGTGTAGTTCTTGCAAAATTAGTACACACACACACAAGCGTTTAAATCAATAAAGGATTCACTAGACATGTGTATATACACATATCCGTGCATACAGCTGTGTGCTTGCATTTGGGATTGCGCAGTCTGTAGGTATACTTAAGGTTGCACCCAGGACACCGGGCCTCTCGGCCATAATAAAGGGAAGCTGCCAGCCATGTTTCATTTATGTAGCTTCCTCCGTCCAAGTCGGGAGGATAGTGGAAACCGATTGCGCCCGCCATGTGGTTGTTCATGGCTGTGGTCTCATCCGAAAGATTCCAGCTTCGCTGAATGGCAAACTGTGGACCCATGTATGTATGGCTATCTAATATCCCATCTTTACTCTCGGCATAGCCATCGTTTTCGGCGTGTCGAACTGCGCCCGACCTACGTTGCAAACTGCTCTCGAAAAAGCCATGTTGCTCCGACATGCAGGTTTCTGGCGCGAGACTTCGCTGGCGTGCTTGAGCAACAGGATCGCAGCCGCTGCGAGGACACAAGTTTCGGGAGATCATATCAACTCCTGTTGCCTTGGCAGGAGCTGGAGAGGAGAAAGTCCGAGGCAAGATTCCAGCGCATCCCTGCAGCTTTGCCGTTTCACGGTCATGAAATCATGATTGCAGGCCAAAGCCAAGGTCGCCGAGCAGGCGGCTCAAGCAGCTGCCGCAGCCCGCGCCGAAGCCGCGGCTCGCCAGGCGGCGGTGGACGCCGAGGCCGCAAAGCGGACAAAGGCAGACGCCTCCCAGCAGGCCGCCGAGGAAGCGGCGGCGAAGGCGGCGGAGCAGGCCCGTCAGGCCGAGCTGGCGGAGTTCTTGGAGGCGGCCAAAGCAGCGAAGGCACGCCGCGAGGCCCAAGCGGCCGAGGCTAAGGTGGTCTCCGAAACGAAGGCTCCCACCTTCGTCCCCACGCTGCCGACAGGACCCTCCGCCACAGCGGCACCCACAGCTTCCGCGGCATCCCCTGTGTCGGGTGCACCAGCAACAGCAGCGGCTTCGGAAGTAGCAGCTGCGACGCCGGCCAAGGCTAAGGCAAGGCGGCACCATGCGTGTGGAAATGTCGTGAGTCATCTGGTCGGTGCATGGAGTTTTGACAGGTAGTGCAGTGTGCCACCTTGCTTGGCAGGGAATGGTCGTTGCCGCACGATTTCCGGCGAAGCCAGTGGCAACCTCAATGGTGACATCCGCTGACTACAGTGACCACCGGTTGTTTCCTTCACATGCTGTGCATGCCTTGTCCACATTGCCTGCCAAAAAGGCAGCTAACAAACATCCTCGTCCGGTATAGTATGATCTTGTGATTGGATTTTACCGGCCCAGTGACCACAACCTCTACGGAATAGGTTTGCGGTTTGCGCGGCTTCTACGGCTACATGCCGCCTTGGCGGACCCAGAAAGTGGCTCAACCGTGAGGTTTAGGGTCTAGGGGACCCAGTAAGGCAGCCATAGTGAGGTCTACTAACGACCCCAGCTAAGGTACTGATAACCCTACTTACCATAAGTCCCTGCAACCTCCAAGCACCCCTAAACCCTAAACAGCCACTTAATGAAACACCTAGTATTGCCCTGCTACATCGAGCCCCTTATGGCTATCCCTTGTCCTAGGGCTCCAGATTGGTAGCCACATAATATACAAACCAGTAACCCAATACTTAGGTAACTGGAGCCGTAGGGTATGCCCTGAGTTTCTCAGGCCGCCGCTGTGGCTTCGCCCGAAGTGGTGGGAAGCTCAGAGCTCCAGCACTCGCTTCGAAGATGGCTGAGGTCCCATGGGAGACAGGAATGACGGGGCTTGGGTTTATAGGGTTTACAGAAACGCTCTTAGGGGCCTCAAAGCGTGGCGTCCTCGTTGGGTGTCCTTGTCGCTAAACCCGCCAAGCCCTATATACTCCAAGACATTCAGTCATTCAGGCTTCTGCACGGCACCGCCCGAATAGCGCATGCAGGACTGCTTGGTACCATGTTGGGCATGGCGAGATGCAGGAACATTCTTGCTAACATTTAATGTCCAGAAGTGAAGTTGGGCCCGGCCTAAAAAACCCAAACCACGAAGTGACCACTTGCGCTGCTTCTGCCTGTTAGCACCACCATCCGGCACGAAGGAACCCTCCCCTGACCCAGTGACCACCGACTTGTCCTGGAGTTAGGGCGTTCTCTTTGCCTGTGTTTGTTGTTTCTCTGCCTCTCTATCTCTCTCCTATCTTTCTCTATCTCCCCCTGAATCTCAAAAGATGTCTCTGTACATACCATTACATATACACACATGGATTTAGAGATGTGTGTGCTTGTGGGTTGGTATACATGTTTGTCCGACAGATAGATGGGTGGGACATCGGCGTGAAGCCGCAAGGTGCTACCTGCAGCGAGACTTGCTCCAGCCGCTACTCTTCAGCCCCCCTCGGAGAAGCAGGACTGATGAGTTGGATAGTCCAATTGTTCGTTTGAAGGCTCTCCGCCGGCACCGTAAACCTTAAGAGCGCCTTCCTCGAGCGAGCGTGAGTTGAATTCGGTTTGTGGTGTGGGGTTTCGAATTCAGGCCCTCAGACCCTGACGCTGAAAGGGTGATGATCCTTTGGGGCACTGGACGGGAGGAGCCAGCGACACCGCCGCCGGTGGTCGCCAAGAACGGTAACATCCACCCCTTGCCCAATGTGGTGAGGCCTGTCCTGCTTGTTTCGGAAAAAAACTTTCGCTCGGGGCTTTTGAGGTGGGAAATGTTGGGATCAGGAAGAGGGGTCTGTATGATGATTGTGAATGCTTTACTCTGATCCCTCTACCATACCTTATAAAAATAAAGGACCCTTCGTCTCGTGATTAAGGCCCCTGAACCTTATATTTAGGGCTTAGGGTTGAGTATTAAGCTCCATGAAGCAGGAAAAGTTTGTGCCAGGCCTCCCACGGCCAGCGCGGCCGTTGGCGTAGTGCCGCCCCGATTTGTGGCGGCCTCCAAAGAGGCGTGCAGGGGTCGAAGGTCTTCTTTGATCATCGTCTTGGTCTGAATATGTTCATCTTTTTTTCCATAGGTCTGGACTAAAGCTGCCTGACAAGGGCAAGCTCCTTCTTCAGCCTCTCCTCAGGTCTCTCTTTTCAGGGACATTCCTACTCAAGACTTGGTCGGTGTTTCTGCTGCTTGGACTTTCCTGTGGGTGTAACGGTGTAACGTAGGTTTCGGATTCGACGCCTGAAGCCCTCAAGCTCTTCAGTTCTCCTGCTTCATGCGGAAAGCTCACTTCACTTAAAATAGGATAGCCTAGGTTGACAAGTAAGTCGCAACGAACTCGTACCCGGGGAACCCTGTGAACTGTAGACCTTGAAGCCAAAGTGCCTGAGCCCTAACAGCCTGAAGGCGGTTTAGGGCTTAGTATTGCAGGAAGTAGTATTTGAGCTCTAGACTCTACACTCAGCACTGAAGAACCCGGTGCCTACACCAATCAACCTTCACCCTGAACCCTGCTTCAGTCTTGAAAAGGCGAGAAGCACACGCGATGTCTGGAAATAGCCCCCCGCAGATTACCAGAATTTGCAAAGCAATTCAACCCCAAGTAGCCTTACACACCACAATCACACAGTTTGGCGCGAGCGCACACGTTTTTTTTTGTAGGGTTTATAGGGTTTAGGCAGTCTTCAGAGGTTTTTGGATGTCCACCTGACCAAGTCTTGTGCGGATTATGTAGTTCGCAACATGGATTCTCCCAAATCCCAGACTCCAAACCCTCTTTAGAGCCCTTTGCTTCGATGACCGAGCAGGCGGAGGAGGAGCCGCAAGCGAAGCGGCAGAAGCTAGAAAACCAGGCCTTTGTTTTATCAAGAGGGTTTAGGGTTTAGGGATGTTCAGGGGGCTTTTATGGAGCTTATGTCGTTCCCTGTTTACAGGGTTTATAGGGGCTTCTGTGGGCTCACGGAGTTTAGAGTTTGATTTGTGTCTGTGTAGGGTCTACAGTTCGGAGTTCTTTGGTTTAGGGTTTCGGGTTTCTCATCAGGAAGAACAAGAGGCAGCTGTACAAGACCCTATAAGCACGAGGTGTTCAGTTTGCATGTGGTCGTAGCCTAAACCCTAAAGCCTAAAGTGAAAAGGGTTCGCAGACTGGGGGGCCAATAGACCTGTCCACGGGTAAAGGTCGGGTGGGGGTCTGGGGGTCTCTTCAAGTTTTGCTACGGTAGAGGTACGACGATCGATAGGGTCCAGGAAGGTTTTGGGCTTACGAGTCAGCATTTTGGAAGCTATAGCGAAGTACAAACCTACAAGCTTAACTCACACAGGGTCTGGGGCGTGAGGGTGTCGACATGAAACAGTAGACCATCGGAAAAGTCGATCGCTTTGGGGTTTGGTGGCGGCTTGGCTGTTGGTCATTTGTTTTGGTTTCTGACTGCGCGCTTGGCGTAACTTCCTGACCCACGTGCGAGCAAAGGCGCATGAGCAGACTATGACATCGTATGCACAAGTGTCCATGATGCTTAGGCCCCTCACCTCAAACCCCGGCCCATAGCAGCCCGAAGCCCTTAAGAGGCCCCGGAAGCGTAGATTGCAGGAGGCGACCGTGGCTGGAGACGGGGCTCAGGCCACAAGCCGAGAGAATCGGCGCTGCTGGAGTTAGGTTTCGACTTGAGGGCCGAGGGTTTCTGGGTGTGTCTTGTGGCATGCTGAGTCCTGGTGCACCCTACTAGCGTGTCCAAGCTACACTGCCTGAACCTTATGTACATCTTATAATAAGTCAGGACTCAGGATGCTGCAAGCCCTCAGTAATCAACCCAATCCACACTCCGAAGACCCGATCAGCGGGAGTGAGTGCAGGACTGACGAGTCTTGAGTCTTATAGCCCTCACCCACAAGGATTTTGCCCACGCAAGGTGGCCACCGAGCCGGACGCAGATCCGACGACAAAGCTGCACCAGGAAAGAAGGGTTCAGGGTTTGGCATGTAGGCTGTAGGGCTTAAAGTGGCTTGGTAGAGTCCAGGCTTGGCATTCGGTCATAGCCTCCCGGCTTTGCAAGGCGACTGTTTTGAGATCCGGCATTTAAACTTCTTGGGTTCTGATACTTTAGTAGCAATCGGAGAGTTTAACAGTTTGACCTTTTATTTCCCTGGCTTATTGGGGAAGTAAGGCTAGTTCTGCAGTAGTATAGTGCATGTTAGCACAGATCCTGTTATAAAGCCGAAATCCTGAAAACCCTAAAATCCGAGAAAAGCCTTCAACTTGCTTAGTTAAAACGAAGAGTCCGAGGAGCTGGAGAAGCTTCGGCGAGAGAATGCCGCGCTCAGGACACAGGGACCTAGGCTCCCACTACCTCTTTCAGCTCCATACCACAGAAACGGTAACCCTAGACCCTGAACCCTAAATCCAAAAAGACTTTAAAGCCCGAAACACTGAATCCCGAGACCCTCTGCCTCCAGCCCAGTTGTTGTGCTGCGTAGACTGCGATCAGGAGCAAAGCCTCCCCGCTATCCATGCCACCTGTTGCTGGCGACAAACCCAAGGCCAATTTCGGAGGGTTCAGGTTTTTCCTTCAAGGAAACGATGATGAAAACCCGACAAGTGTGGAAGAACCGAGTCGCCTACCCAACAGCCCTGGCCTTTCAGAAACTTCGCTTCTTCGCCTGGCCTCTCGCACCTTCAACCCTGAACTGCCCAAATGAAGAAGACTTATAACACCCTTCCGATGAACTGGAGCTCCTATTGTCCAAAGATTGTGAACCTGGGGTCGTTTGCAGAATCTGGATTCTAGTTGATTGTATAAAGCAATACTAAATTCCCGAAGGCCTAAGTAAACCCTCTAAAATGACTAAGCCCCAAGTCTTTCGCAAGGTGGAGAGGGAGACAGCAGAGAGCACGGCCATGGGCTCAGACCCCTCGTCGCTTCATAGAATGATTTCTCCCCATGGCTTGGGTTCTCTTTCTTTCCGTCCGAACCCCAAGCCCCGAACCCCCAACCCCACAACCGCTCTAGACCCTTATCCACATCAGCAGTTAGCCCTAAAACCCGCGGGCTCTTCGGAAAACATGCGTGCTGGGACATTTTGTGGTTGTAGGATTTTTACTTCTTGGTTCCTTCAGGTCATGATCCGGAGTATTGCAGTTAGTGGAAGATCTTCGAGGCCAATGAGTTGCCCTCCCCAATGTCTATCCAGCTACGGTGTAGGACAGATGGCTTCTGATATGGAAGCCTAAATAATTACCAATATTACTGCTAGGGTTCCCGATTATAGATATACTATAAAGGGGCCCAAAGCCCTATTCTAATCAATAAATATACTACAAAGGGGCCCAACACCCCATACTAATTTAATAAGGCTCCCTACATGACTTGCAAAGTCTCGGCCCTGCTCACTACAAGACCCATCCTGTGAGTCTAAGCGTGTGACGATCTCGAGGTCGTGACGAAAGGCGTCGTGGGGTCGGGTTCAGCGTGCTGCATGCTTGCTATAATAGACATAGGGACCTTAATAATTTCAAGAGGGTTGTTGGGTTTCGTGTCATAAATATTGTATGATAGATCCCAAACCCTCTTCTCATTATCAAAGTCCCTAAACTTTGCTGCGCCGTCAACTTGTCAACCCTACATCCCAACATACGGAAATCTTGAAACCCTAACTTAAGCCAGGTCGGAAACAGTTGGGGTGGGTACTCTTTGTGCGAATATATGTTCACAAAGACGGGATATTGAAACCTACGAAGTCCTCAATAGTCCTCAGACTTCTATATGACTCGGTAGGTTGTATTCAGCATGACGAGCACAATGCGCATAGTTGTATTCGAACTGCTTGCATTGCTAGCATTCCTTTGGACACGATTCGTCTGGTCGCAGCACCATGAGTACCTCAAGCCACCCGGATCAAGCTTTCGGTAGAGGCCTTGTGTGTGGGATCTCTGTATTTGGACTTAATCGCTTCTGGCCTCTATAATGTTCAATCAAGGAACCCTAACCCCTAAGCCTAAACCCTAACCCAAACCCCTAAGCCTAAACCCTGACCCCTAAGCCTAAACCTCAACCCAAGCCTAAACCGCAGCCCCTGAGCCTAAAACCTAAAGCCTAACCCCTAACCCTAAAACCTAAACCCTAACCCCTAAACCTAAACCCTGAACCCCAACCCCTAAGCCTAACCCTAAACCCTAAACCCTAGCCCCTAAGCCTAAGCCCTCTTCATTCTGTCGGGCCTGGGCTTCTCGTGGGCCAGGCCAGATCAAGCGGATGAAGTTGGAGGCCAAGGAGGCTCACAGTTCAAGCTCGCAACATCCCTCAAACCCTGCACCCTAAACCCTGAACCTCAGTTTCGTGGTTTCTATCACGGTGTTTCAGGTTTGAGGTCACTCTTGTGGTTTGCCGTCGCACGCGGCCGAATGGTGGCTGAATGGCCGCTTCGTCGGTGTGAGTGTTGGATGGTCTTGAAGCCGTGCCTGCTTGTGCGATCGTGCGAGTCGAAACCCTGAATAAACCCAAAGCCGAAACCTTTCCCTTATAGACACTAAACCTGTACCGGAAGTACACCGGAATGCAGGGTTTGGATGTAGGAAGTCACAGTCGCTCTTGGGATTTACGTGGCTTACCGACCTAAGAACCGAAAGCCGACAAACCACAAACTGTGAGAGAACCAGTAAAAGTGAAATTCTGCCCGTTGTGCTGCCGAACAACGAGCGACTTTTTGCAGCTGCCACCTTGATAGAGAATCTAGGCTTTTCGTTGCTGGGACGATTTTGTCAAATTTTGTCGCTGATGCCCCTTGAACCCGAAGTCACGGTAAAGTCAATCTCAGGACGTATTGCGCCATTGGAGCTACACAAGTTGCAAGCCAACACTCCGTTTCGGTAGCTCCCCCTGAAGTCTAGTCCCATCGTCTCATCATTGTTTGTAGTATATTGTACCCGAGAACCCCGGCCACTAGTCAAAGTAAAATTTATGGACCTCTTCAACAAGAAATCTTACAGGACCTCTGTTCTAACGATTAAGGTGCCTGTATACCTAAACCCGTGGCTGCAACGTTCCCCAGGGAGCGGTTCGAATTTGTTGGCATCCCAGCTCGAACACTCGACTATGCTAAATACTAAACACTCAACCCAAGGCCACGGCCGCTAGAAGTTATTTGCTTGGGATCTGCAGATGCTTGAGCAGGTCCTCTACCGGCCCATCCAAGAAGGTTTCGGCTTTAAGATGCTCCAAAAGTTCGGGTGGAAGGCATGGGTGCTGCCTGGGTTTTTAGGGCTGTAGGCCTTCACCATCATGGCCATTATCACGATCACAGTAAATGAATACTAGCTCGTGACATCCAACAAGCCTTAAAGCATGCGAAATTAGGACATGTGGCGAGGGTCGGTAAAGCACAGGGGGCTGACTAAATGGCAACAATGTCCCATTTAGTCCCCCTTATAGTCCTACTATCATACACCGCAGAACCCTAGTCGCATTTGTAAAACCTACAGCAGGAGAGGACTTCCATGAGGCTGCGGAGGTCGTGAGCTGTACACTCTACTAAGACTGAGGCAGGGGGGCCTTATAACTGTTAGTTAGAATTGGGCTCTGCAGTATGTTAACGTGAGAGTATCCTGAGGGACAGCAGGGGCAGATCCTTCCTAATTACTCATAGCCCAGTATTAAATTATCTTGGTTGGTCAAACCTGCTACCTGGAGTCTTTCAGGCATGTAGTACCAGATCATGTTACAAAACGTAATCAAGGGGCCTTAACAATTACCTATACTACTTTGGGGGTTCCAGATTATAACTATAGTATAATATACCCCCAAAACCCTGTTCTAACTGTAAAGGCCCCTAAACCCTAAACCCTTACAGTATCCCTTAAAGGAACCCTTAAAAGGAATCCCAAAGCCCTGTTCTAATTATTAAGGCCCCTACATTACACAAGTGCAAAGTTCGGCCCGGCGGGGACCAACAAACGTGGCCGACGCGCTTCAGCAAATGTAGCCGTCTCCTTATTTTATTTTATAGTATGGTATAGTATAGTATAGTATAATTACATCTTTTGCTTAAGAGGTGTTGAAGTCTTTATTTACTCCGTGAGCCCAAGCTAGGACCCATGAACTGAGATTGTCTCCTCTAACCCAGCGAACTGCGGACTCTTGGCCATTTGCTGCGTCCTTCCTGCACAGTTCATCCTCAAGCCGCAAGGCCCCGCGATTTCAATCCTTGCATGGTCCCAGCAGGCAAAGCTATACAGGAATCGGAATTCTTTTGATAGCGGAAACCACTATGCCCTCAAGTCGAAGATCAACCTCTTCGCGAGTACCAGCTTAAATCCTGCAAACAGAGGAGGGCGAAGGGCTTGGCAAGGATGAGAAGGGCCTGGCAACTCCGTTCGGAGCCTCAGGAGCAAAATGTGCTGCTTCTTGGTTTGGGGCTTAGTGTTCGGGGATGAAGCTCTTTTGGGGCAAGGATGATACGGATGTGAGCAGATTTCTGCAGACGGTTACTCTGGGATGTGGCTCGCTCTCGCTGTACACTTCGGAGATTTGGGTGAATATGCTGCTTCTGAAAATTCTCGTGATGATGGTGATGATGATGCTGATCATGGTGGAAGAAGGAGGAGGGGACGGAGAAGGCGGAGGAGAGGATTATGATGAGGAGGAGTAGATGATGATTGCCAGTGTAGAGCCGTTGGCATCGGTTCAGTGGCACTCGATGTGGCGACCACGAATTGTCAACGTTAGGAAGAGCTTGGCATTATGACCTTGAAGTCTATTCGCTCTTTTCTTCTTCAATGACTGTTCGAGTACTTCTCTCGATCACGAGTCGGGGGACAGTACGGCGCTGCGTGGACCTTCATGTCATGACAGACCATACAGCCGAACAGAATCGACGACGTGGAGCACAGTCAAGACTCAGTGTATGTATACGTATATATATATATATACAGACAGCACACATAGTTTATACCTGATCTCCTCCGCCCACGGTTTTGGGTTTGAGATGTGTTGGCTTCATGCACAGACTGGTAGTGGCTTGCTTCGGCTCGAGGATTTGGATCGTTTTATTCTCCAGCGACATGGGCCTTTATTTGGGGCCAGGCCAAACTACAACTGATTCATGCGGTTTCCGATTTGTTTGGAACTGGATCCCGTACCATTTGTGCGAAATGCTTGACTTCAGCAACAGGGCACGAGCCCGAACATAATACGCCCACAGCCCGCGCAGACACCTAATTACGAAACCTCAAAACCTGTACGAAGACTGTCAAAAACCCGTACAGAGCCCTTTAAAGCTCTGTGACACAAATCCCTGAAATGAGACCGTAGCCGCACAAGTCCCACACCCTAAAGCCTGCATAAACTGAAACCGCTGGACCCCAAAACCCTGAAGCGAAAGCAGGCTCTGGGCTGATCCCAGAGAGGGGCGCAGCAACTGGCTCAGCACTGCGGTGACTTCTTCGGCAATGTGAATCACAAATCCTCGGTCCTGAGTAGAGCATGTGGTTTGTGCTAGTCTTCCCCATATAGCTACTTATCATCCTTGGGCTTGGTGTCCCTGAGTGTTAGCTGGTTGTAGAATTCACTTGCCTGGTTTGGAAAGACTTGCATCGGAATCTCGGCAAGGGATCTGGCTTCAAGGGCGTACGTACGGGCCGGAGTAAGTGTATTCCCCAATGGCGGAGGTTAAGAGCTGTCATTTGAACGCAGCTAGAATTCAGGACATGTTGGAACGGTGTATAAGTGTTGAATGACAGGGTTTACGCTAAATTTCGGCATATGTCGGCTTAACCTTAAACCCCATGTATCAGGTTTGCTGTAACATGCGGCACTTCGCACGATTGATTCGGGATCACGGCCCAGAAGGTTCTCTGAATAGTCTGGGGATACTCTTAAATACCGACAGACTTTGGGAAAGCTCAGATGTTTTTGTTCAGCAGTTGTTTGTGTCATGTGGCTCGGTACGGCAAGCCGCCGCACCATAAGCGCCGCTCAATATTCAATAAACTTGCAATCTGGGAGCTTCCAAAACTTGGGGTACCTTATTTTGGGGTCCTTATAATAAGGATCCTATTATTTAGGGTACTATATTAAGGTCCCCTGTTTTCAGAAACCCCCATCTGAAGCAAGTTTTGTCAAAGCTGTGACACTTGGAGCTGAAACTGAAGATCTTGGTCCTCTCAAATCCTAGCCAACCCTAACCCTTAAACCCTAAACCCCTGAACCCTAAACACTAAACTAGCCCATGTACATCCTGAGCTGTGAGTGTGAAATGCCTTCCAGGCAAGTCTAGACCCAATGGACTTTTATGTACAAGCCCGAAACTCCGCTACAATATGGGAATGCAGGGGCTCGGAATAATTACCAAAAAAAATTCCTCATGGTTCGTCATGTTTATCATCATATTCTAAGCCAAAATCCTGCTCTATACCTCGCACTGAATTCTATTACGCCGTAGACCCGCATCTTCGAGGTGGGTTGTACTCCGCGCAAATGGGTGAAAGTCGGCCCCCTCGACCATCCGACGAAGAGGAGGACTTTAGTCCTGCGCTAGCTGGCCGCTTTCACTTACAACTACCCTCAACCCTAAAGCCTTAGCAGGGCAAAGTGCTTGGGTCCGCAGGTCAGCAGACGTTTGGCATTTGAAGGAAATTCGTCTTGGGCCCCCCTGTGTCCTGGAAGTTCGGCAAAAGCTCCGGGGTTCCTCCTTCCACCCATTGGCACCTCGGTCATCTTCTATTGTCATTGTAATAAAGCTCCAAGAGGTTATCGAAAGTGGGATGGAAGCCAGCGTGGCTTTGGGGTCTTGCGGCTTCAGGGGTTTTGGGTTCGGGCCCTATGCTACTAGGACTTTAGGGTGTATGCTGAAAACCCTCCCCCTGTGTACAGTCGTAGTGACAGATCCCTCAAAGCAGGCATGTACTGTGTGACCGTGCTCCGTATCGTTCCGGACATCAGCTGTGCTTGAGATTAACGAGTTGTTCAACAATTGAATCCTAATGAGAGCCTCTCGATTGCACATTGTCGCCCGGTGGGAGAGAGCGAGAAAGAGAGCGAGAGTGAACAAGTTATACATGTATGCGCATATGGAGGTATGTCCGTGCAAGTATACACGTAATTAATGCGCATACTTCTTGAGAGGCTGAACGTTAGGTTCTATAGTTCGCTGCCGCAGCATGGCTGACAGCATTGGCAGTGCACCTGCCCTACTCCAATCCCGAGGCCATGCAGCCCCAGAACCCACTGCCTGCTGTCAATCCCGAGCCTGAGCGCCCTGTCCCCTGCAGAGGACTGGATGAATCCGAAACCCTTGGCCGCAAATCCTTTGCGGTTTGCCCTTTGATCGGATTTCAGCTGCATCTCTTTCTCTTTGGAGTTTGCTTTACCTGATACCTGAGTAAGTTTGATATATGAGTGCATGCTATGTACAAGCATAAGCAGGCCAGAAGCCGGGCTTTAAACACGAGGCTCCCAACTTAGCTTTCGATTCGATGTTTTATGGCTGGTAGTAGTGATTCTCGAGCTGCATTGGGAGAAGGAGGAAACAGGACAGGCAGTCTCACAGAGGGGGAGGGAGAGAGAGAGAGAGAGAACGAGAAAGAGAATGAACCCTAAACCCTAAACCCTAAACCCTAAACCCTAAACCCTAAACCCTAAACCGAAAAACCTCAAGCTCTGGGCCGGGCGGTTTGTCGTAGAAAACATGGGTTTGGATAGCAGGTCATTGCATAAAACGCCAGGTTTTGTTGAGTTTCGCTGGTTGTACCAGCATGTTGATGGTTAGCTACAGTGTCTTTCTGTGGTCTGTGGCACGCAGGCAACTTGTCGTGCGAGTCGTTGGGTGCTTGCATCTGGCGCTTCTTGGGTGTTCCGTAGGACTCATCTTCGATTTTTGCGAACCATGGTTTCGGATTGGGCGGTTGCGGAGCTTGTAGTTTAATATAGGGGCCTGACTAATTACCTATACCAGTTTGGGGACTTATTATGATTATAGTATAATGGGCCCCCAAGCCCTATTCTAATTATTAAGGCCCCTACATGACAGTCTTCCTGTCCTAAACCCTAAACCCTAAACCCTAAACCCTAAACCCTAAACCCTAAACCCCTAAACCCTAAACCCTAAACCCTAAACCCTAAGGCCTCTGAATGCGGTGCTGTAGAACGCGACAGCTTCAGGCCTGCGCGGCAGAACCCAAACAGCCAAACCCTACGGCTCCAGTTTCTGAAACAGTCGGTTACTGACCATATAATAAAAAAAGTGGTTATAATATGTATACATATGCATATATATATATATATATATATATAGATAGATAGATATATATAGATATAGATATATATATATATATAGATACATATATATTTATATATAACCCGTTATAACCCAGTACGCCATCCTAATCCCTATGACCTATGAGCCGCAGGGAAAGGCGTTGCACAAGCAAGCCGAAACTAATCCTCAAGGCCACTCGTGAGCCCCACGGAGGGCCTCGAGCCTCAGTGTTTTGGTGTTCTTGGGATCATCCGACCCCCTTCAATCAGGCTTGACGTTTCGAATGCCTGGGAAACGGGAGGGAGAGAGAGGGGGACGCAGTGCAGACTGGAGCCCCTACGGGGCGGGGACGAAGTCCCCTAGCTCTGAAGCAAGCGAGAGAGAGAGAGAGAGGAGAGATCATCCGACCTCAAAATGCCAAACCCCCAAAAGAATCCTCAATCCTACCTCCCAAGCTCAACTTGTAAGTAATTGAGAACACTCCCTTTCCGTCCTGTGTTCCTACAGTACAACTAGTATATTCTGACCCCCTATTTTGCGGACCGCAGAGGTCAGCGAAGGCACTCCGCTCGAGAAACCTCCGGCAGCGTCCACTCCAAAAATACCTGGGTGCGGGCCTGAGGCGTAGAATTCATAGTTCTGCTATACTGTCATCATGTGTTGTCAGTATTGCACATCTCGACTTTAAGGGCTTCAAGCTTCAATCGCCTGGCTGTAGTGTGAACCATTTGCTGGAAGTCGATGCAACTTATTATGTGGCTGTTAGGCAAGTTCGTCTACACTGCTTCAATGACTAGCTTCGAGCCTTTTGGTTTTTGTTGTAGGCTGTTGGTGTCGTCCTTTTCAGAAAAACACCTACCAGGACAGATCCCCATCGACAACGTTGCTCCTCTATTAAAGGTTCGTGCCAGCGCGCAACTCCGGCAACGGCATGCCAGGCCAAAGACAACGGGCGCTAAGGGTTGGCAGCGGGGTCTTGGGGTAGGACGTTGAGATGGGCAAACCCTCAGCAGCCACACTTCATCGAGAGTTCTCCATACCGTGTTCACGCCTTTCCTCCCCAGCGTTTCCTTCCCTTCGGGCTTGTTTCTTCTGGCTTGAGGCGCCTTTGCAGTACCGTTGTTTCTGTCCTTCCTCGGTCGCTTGTCAGGTTCCATGCATCTGCTACGCTGAGCCTACGTCCACCCTCTGTTATCTGTAAGAAAGGTAATTCATGAGTATGTTTCTTGGTACGGGCTGACCGAAGCGTTTGTGCTCGGAACACCATCAGATCTTCAGAGTGGCTTGTTGCTTGTATTCTTGTGCTCTTGACCACTGCTGAGTTGTGTTACCCCGAACCTGAACCCTTTAAGCTGCGAGATTCTAGTTCAGAAGGGGCACATCGCAAGGAGAGGGACAGAGACACGGAGAGAGACGGAGAGGGAGAGTGTTTGGATGTCCGGCTAGGCTGGGTTGCACCCAGACAGCCTCCGACGCGAGCGCACCCACGGCCAAGCATCTCTGCCGCGTGGAGCCCGGTGGTGGGTTTGGGTTGCGGGGGTTGGCCGTCAGGGTGTTCAGGGTGCTTCAAGCTGGGATGTTTTCGGGTGCAACTCCAGCGAAGCCTACGAACCTCGAAAAAGCTCAGTCAGTCACGCAGTCGGTCAGCCAGTGAGATAGTGAGTGAGTGAGTGAGTTAGAGCTGTTAGGGGCGCAGAGGACCTATGAGCTACAGTACAACCCGCCGCCTAAGACCAGAAGGTTGCACCGGCATTGCTGGGCTTGCTCTCGGATCAGCAGTGGCAGACAAGGTGCCGTGTCGGCACCTGGCCGACATCCGGATTCTTGTGGAGAGGGCATCATGATTTGCGGTTCTAGTTGACAAGCTTATTATGCTTGCCCCAGATACTCGTACAAACCTTGTGGATTGTTCGGGTCCAGGGCCTGGATATGGTGCGCATGACGGCAATATGGTTGAATCCCTGCATTTGGCCGGTGATCAGTTGCGGGAGCCCCATGATAATAAATCCTCTGCGAGTTTTGCAAACTAGATGAGCCGTGATGCTGCCGGCGACCACCAAAATTTGCAAGCGGTTTCGCAGCAGGTCGTCCACGTCCACGTGAATGATCCGTTACTGTAGGAGTTTCCTTCGTTTAAGACATGGAAGCCATGACAGCTATGATCGGCAAAAGCAGTGACAGCATTTTCACCGCCGTTTGCTTCAGAGAGCATCCCAAATGTACGGATACACGGAAGCACACACACAGAAATACATATATATATATATATATTATATATATATATATATTTTTTTTATTTATTTATTTTTTATTTGTTTATTTATTTACATACACACACACATATATATATATATATATACACATACATATACATATACATATATATATATATATATATCAACTATAAAGATATCATATATATATATATACGTTTGTTTACATACACACACACACACATATATATATATACACACATTATTTTAGTATGCGTGCAAAAGCAGATTCGACAACGCAAGGCCAAACAGTTCAGATCTTGCACAGCTACTCCATTGCTCGGGGTAGCTGCCCGTGACCTGTTTCCGATGTCAGCTGCACAGAAAGCTCAAGGGCCGTGCCTGTCATGCAGATCTTGAGGTTCAGAGTTTGGGGTCCAGGGCCCTTGTTTGTTAAACTAAACTATCGTTCCCGGTAAAAGTAGTATTGTTCACGATTGCCATGGTTGGTGCATGCTATGGCTGCTCTTGCTTTCAACGGCAAAACCCAGAGAAACTTCAAGTCTATCACGGCCGCTCTCAGGAAGTGGCACGCGATATGTAGAGGACACGAATCTCGCACCCTGAAATGGTAGCATCCTGAGTGTAAGCCTCCTTTTCAGAGGCCCGGCAGTATTACAATCAGCGGCAGCAGGCTGTAGCAATATGTTAAGGCAATAAAAAATCCAAGGGGAAGACTACAATAAGGCATATGTTACGGTAATAAACTACTATGGGAAAACCACAATAATAAGGCATCGGGGCGAATTGTCCATGGCCAGGTCCGGAAACAGTGGGGCAGCCCTTCTCGGCGAGCTTTTGGCCGAGGTGGGGACTGAGTTTTTGTTTGGTTTTGCAGGGCCCTAAGGGGGTTCATGGGGTTCTGAGTGTTTAGAAGCCCCAAAGCATACATCGGTTTTAGGGTTCAAGGCTGAGGGGTGCTAAACTTTGAGTTTCAGGTGTTCGTGCTTGGAATTTATGTGGTTCAGGTTGAAGACTTGCTTGCATTCGCTGTTTGAGGGTCCAGTTCCCGGGCATCTTGTGTTCAGATCGGGAGAATCATGGGAAACGTTATGTAACGACTCGTTTGACATCGTGAAAGGTCGTTTTGCTGTAACTGGTTGAACATTGGCAGCCGAACCGATTGCGATACCAAGAAGAAGAGGAAGAAGGTGCATGCTTGGGGTGATCAGGTGCTTGCGAAAGTGTCAGAGACGCTCACATTAAATTGCATAGCCTATGTACCCATAACTTAGGGCTTACTGTAGGCCTGCCACCACTGTGCCTAGCATGGTGCCGATTCCCATAAAGCAATGAAGATTGACAGCTTAAACTTGGTTAAAGGTTCAGGGCTTACGGAGTTTGGGGTTTAGGGTTGGCCTAAACCCTCAAGCCCTAAAACGGTCAAGCCCCAAATCAACACGGATCCTCGTTGTCTGCGATGAGGACTCCGTTCTTAGGCTTGAGGTCTCTTTCGGGATGAGGACTGCAGGTTGGAGTTGAGGACTCGGGTTTCATGGGGCTTGGGATTTGGCTTTGGAGTTTTAGGCTTGAGCGTCCAGGGCTTTGGCATCAAGGAGTCCAAGCTACAAAAGTGCGCCGTGGGGTTTGAGGGTTAAGGGTCAAGATCGCGCGATGTGGAAGCGTCTTTTCTCTTGGGCTTTAGGCCATCGAGGTTTGTATGAGACGTTTCTTGCTGCTGCATTACGCCTCATGTTTGAAATAGCTGCCTGCTTTCTGATCTGCAGCCGCACGGCACAAACCTCCAAGAGGTTCCTTGTGCTGCTGAACATTACCCCTCAAAGCTCGGAACCTGGAACTCTAAATCCTACATCCCTCGAAGCCCGAATTTGAAGCCTCACAAATCTTGCTGAAATTGCTAGGAGGTCTGCTCAACCGATGAGCGCCAGAGTCAAACTTATGTCTGGCTCTGGCACCCGCGCTATAACTTTAGCACGTCTAGCGCGAAGAGACCCAAGGTTGAAACGAGCAGGATCTAACTCTCAACCGTTCAAGATTTTCCGGTTTCGGGTTTATGCCGAGTGTTGCCAAAGGGCCTGGTGTCGGAGTATCTCCCTAAAGTCCTCAAATATAGTCCGTAATGTACTTGCATAGGATGCTGAACCCCCAAACCCTGTTCTACTCGAATGAATAAGGCAGCTAGCTCCATTAGGTCTACTTTTACTTCGAAGATGGGCCAGCAGCCGAGCTGCTGCGCAGACGAAGGGCCCGAGGTACCCAAAGAGGTCCTCGAAGCGGCCGCCTATGGCGAGAGCATGGACTCTTCAACCAGATCAGCTTCTTTGATTGAATCGAAGAGGTGAGGTTGGTGCTTTGAGTGTTCGTCTAAAGTTTGGGGGATCGACGCCGCAGCAGCAGCGGCAGCAGTAGCAGTAGCAGTCAGTAAGCAACAAGAGCAACAGCAGTATTTATTGTTGCGGTTGGTGTGGTGGCTGTTGTTGCTGATTAAGCAGCGAGGTCCCGAAAGCCGAAGAAGACGGTGACCCGTGTCCGGATGCTGCCGTCACTGCCGCCACCACAGCCAAGAACGCCGCGAGAACGCCAAGTAAGTGGAGCCCAATGGAGAAAATGAGCCATTTGGAGGTGAGCTTTAGGATTCGGGTTGAGGGTTCTACATGATAAACAGAGTTCCCAGCTGATCTGAAGAAAGACTTCGGCCAAGGGAGCTTCCGTGCGAAGCTTCAATGTTCCGGAAGCCTTTTGGGCCTAAAATCTTTAAACCGTCAGCTCCTAAACGGCCCGAAACCCCGAGCACCTGGAGCCCCAAAGCTTACGCATCTCCTTTGGAGATCCTTCTTTCGAGGCAGCATTGAGGGTTTAGGGTTTAGGGTTGTTGGCGTGACGTTGCAAGCCAGTTGCAAAAAGGGTTGTTGGCAGCTGATTAGCAGAGTCTGGGCCCAAAATAACGGGGTTGTCAAAGACAGTGGAGCATTGCAGAGCACCACCACCCACAAAGCTGGTTGCGCCGAATCACAGCAGTAGAGCATGTCTCACTTCCTCGAGAAGCAACGTAGACAGAAGGCCCAGAACTTACTATCCCCAACCTCCCAGGTACCTACTATTTGCAGGCCTAGGGGCTCTAGTACCCTATATAGTAGGTACCTGGGGGGTTAGGGTATGGTCATCTCGGTGGCACCTTCCAGAAAAAGCCGTCGGCCGTGCTGAAAGGTCTTGAACCTTAGCCTGAAACTTCATTCTACGTACCAATCGCTAAAGTTCTAGTTGTTCGGTCAATATTAACTCTAAACCCAACCTACACTGTACACTGAGGCACTGTGAGTCAATAACCCGAAGCAAAGGGTCCTTACAAAGAGACGATGCACCACCAAAGTAACATCAAGACCTCGACCGAAGGTGGACACAGAAATCCTGCGTGGCGTCTCCCTCCGCGCCACTTTGCAGAACTTTGGAAGACTCTGGCGCCAGTCCCCCATCGACCTGGCTGAAGAGGACGGGCTGAGTTGCACACGGCTAAGTTGACAGATGAGTTGGTATGGACAAATCGATCAACATTGATATGTATCACCGGATTACATACGGCGCTGACCCCTGTTGATATCAAGGATAAGAGAAGAAGAGGCAATACCGTTGACAACTGCGAGCAAGAGTGAGAATCGAAGAGAGACGGAGTCAGAGAGAGCAGGAGAAAGCGAGCAAGAGACAGAGAGAGAGAGAGAGATTGCACGTGCGAGTGAGCGAGTGAGTGAGTGTGTGAGTGCGCGCGTGTGTGTGTGTGTATCTGATTCTGTGTACGTCTGCAAGTCATAAGCTCCCCCCAAGCCGCACAGGATCGTGCGAGCCTTTGGGATCGTTCTGAGCCGGTGGAGGCTTTCTGGCGGGAATGCGATGATGTAAGGCTAAGGCTGAATCCCGCAGAGGGCTCTAAACAATCAGTTACATCCCTTATGGGCCGAAATAGGTGTATTAGAACATACCCAAGAACCCTATTGGAAACTATTAAGGCCCCTGTGTTACTTGTACGGCCTCAGCAACTGAAGAGGGAAGGTGTAGCTGGTTCAGAGCTTGAACATCTTTCAGCTACAGAAAAGAAGCCCTATGGTCGGTTGTTGTGCTTCAAGATTGAGAGTTTGGAACTCTCATGGTGGGGGGTTTAGGGTGGATTTCCCAGAAGCGTTAAATGCGAGTGGCAATGGACTTGGCGAGATTTGCACTTGCGGTCTGTAGGCTTCTGCGGTCCAGGGGTCCGGCAGCCCGGAGCAGCTTGTACATTACGGCTGAACTGACAAGACTCGAGATCCACAAATCCACCCTGTACTGTTTCGTTCAGACATGCCCGTAATTGAACCCAAACCTCTACGTCTCTACGTAGACTCTATAGACGCAAACTGAACCCAAATAGAACTGTTTGGAAGCTCGAGCGGAAGACTCTGAGGCCTTTGACATCTTCCTCTCGCACACGTGGCGCACGGCTGGAAGGTGCGGCTAAGTTGTTCCCTCCCCGCCTCCGGCTGCTGACGGTTCAGGGCTTGCTGGTATCTGAAAAGACTACAACAACAACAACAACAACAACAATGACAGTTTCCAACCTAGGTCTTAAGTCAAATGCCCAACACAACGTTCGCAAGCCACCTTTCATGAACCCCGCGTGAGCCACAGAACCCTAATCATCAAACCCTCCTACACCTTCAGCCCTGAACCACTGCAGCCCTAAAACAACACGAACAGAAAGCGCTCTGTAGTTACCCTTAAAGGAACCCTGAAAGAGCCCTGAAAGGTGGAAATCGGAAAGTGCTGCTCTAAACCCTAAACCCTAAACCCTAAGCCCTAAGCCCTCAAAGGTGGAAAGTGCTGTCTCTGCTCTTCCAGTCGGGGCTCGGGTTCACGCTGCTTTGCACGGTCGTCTGCGTGGCAACCACGGCAGACCGGCAAAGGAAAACTTGCGGTCTGGTTTAGGGTTTAGGGATGTTTAGGGTTTATAGGGTTTAGGTTTAGGGTAGGGATGTTTAGGGCTGATAGGGTTTAGGGTTTGTTTAAAGCTTCTTTTCGCGCGTTTAAGGATCCTGACAAGGTTTTCATAAAGGGTTTGACTAGGTTTGATGGTGCAGTATAGAAGCCTCAATCAAGGATTTCGCTAGCCATGCTC
>CAJNDV010003658.1:79175-95159 GCA_905221635.1 Symbiodinium sp. CCMP2456
GTATGTTTGTATGTATGCATGTGTGTGTGTATGTATGTATGCATGTATGTACGTAGGTCTGTCTGTTTGTCTGTCTGTCTGTCTGTCTGTCTGTCTGTCTGTCTGTCTGTCTGTCTGTCTGTCTGCATGTTTGTATGCATGTATGTATGTATACATGCACACATATTCTGTGTATTGGTTGTTGGTGTTGCTAGTTCGGCGGAGCCAACAGGTGGTCTGGCTGCTGCATGGACTACCTTCAGATCCTTAGCTTTTTCTGTGGGGTCTCTCGAGAAATTTCAGAGTCTTCACATAGCGGTTCTTGAGCGTGCAATAGGGCCAATGGGGTAATGATGGGGTCGGGGCATGTGCGGGGGTCCCCATATGAAGAATCCTACAACTTAAAAATGGGATCACTTGATTTCTCAAACTCCCATGTGTCGCTGTGATGGCGAGTGGATATAACTAGTATAGCGCAGAATCATTCACTTTGCGCCACCATCCCTATAATCCGACGGATATCACGGTTGAACGTTGCCCGAAACCTTGCAAACACACCAACAATGTTGTGCAACCAAAAACTAAACCAGCCAACGCACCAGCTCCATGCAATCACGCAGTGAGTCGCTGTCTCGGGGCTGAAGGCTCGGCAAGTAAAGGAAGCCTGCCAAAGCCAACGAGGAATTGAGCATACTAAGCCCAAATGGCCTTCTGCGTTAGGACGGATCGCGGAAGAGTTTGGAGTGGTTCTAGCCACCCTTGCGAAAATTCAACATCATCAAGCTCGGCCCAAAAAGCTCCGACACGTCAACGCGCCGAGTCTTTGGCTAAGGACTGGTCTTATTTTCTTGGGCTTCTTCGCCCTGTACTATGGAGGTGAGATGGGATCTGCGAGACTACTAGGATTCTGCACACATGGAATGGAAAACCAGCCGGACTCCTGCCATTTCACATCCACTCGGCAGGATCGTAGGATGCAGGGCGGTGAGCTCGCAGCCTTCCCTGGATCCGCATACCAAGACTTACAGATTTCTAGTTTTCGTTCTGGCATGCACCGTAGCACGGGCAATCTGAAAGGCGATGCCACTGCGACGGCAGCCACCCATGTTGGTGTATGGGCCTGTTCCGCTTGGCTGCTCTTCTCGATGCGCCCTGGCGATATGGAAATGGAGAATGAAGTAGGTTTTTCGAGTTTAGAGCGTGGGCTGCTTTTGTTTGGTTTTAAACAAGCGCTTACGTCTCACAGGGCGGCGAGGCACTGAGCAATGCTTGAAGTCAGTCCAGAGTAGCCCCGAAGCCCTAAACCCTAAAAACGCCAATGTGCTGTCGTTGTCGTACTTGGAACCTCGCCAGGCTTGTCCCAGTTGTGAGTGCTGAAAAAACCCGAAACGTGCACAACGCTACAGCTCTGAACTATCCCTGCAATGCAGGCTCGTCCTTGCCTTGCTAAGTGAGAGAAAAAAACTCTAAACCCAAAGCCCAGGCCTCTCCAAACTTCGGCACTTGCAAGTCTCTAGAAGCCCCAGACTCTCGACCCCCAGATTTTAACCCCGAAACGCCGGCAAAACCCCAAAGGTCCACAAACCCTAAAGCCTCCTCAGCCCGAAGATCCCTAAACCCTAAATCACAAACCCTACATCCGACGCCTACTTCTCGTCTCCATTGTAGTTCGGTTTGGGGGGGTTGCATTCTATACAGCTGGTTAACCCAACAGCAGGAACTACAATGGAGACCGTAGGTAAGCCGCCTAAACCCTAAACCCTACAAAAAAGAAAAACCCTAAACCCTGAAACCCCGGGGCATCTCTCATGTTGTCGCACCGACTGCGCAAACATGGATCCTCGCCTGGCTTGTCCGAGTTGTGAGAGTGTAAAACCCCTAAACCCTGAACCCTAAAAGCCACCCGAAACCCTAAATCCTAAAAACTCTAAACCTTAAACCCTAAGCCCGTGCGAGTGTGTGAGTCGAATCCTGCAGGCTTCTCTGTTGGGTTTGCTGCTTCGGCGGCTGGGAGCTCCTGAGCCGTCTCACGGCACTCTACGGACCTGGGTAGTTCAGCGCTGCCCTGTGCTACAACGCCCCGACTCAGGGTCTACCGGGACCCCGAAAGTATGTGAAATAGGGGTTTAGGTTGAGACTTAGTAAGTAGGGCTCCAAGTACCTTAGTGGGGTGATAAATATATAACCCCCCCCCACCCCTAAAACAGGCAGGGCCGTTTTAGAAGGACCCAAAACACGGGATCGCAAACTGAAAGAAATCTGTCGATCCCTCTCTCTCTCTCTCTATCCCTTTCTATTTCTCTCCGCAAATGTTAAGCTGTAGGCACTCACACACACACACACCCAAGTGCGTACAGAGGGTCACGTCCAGATACAAGCATATTATATTATGTTGTAAACATCTTGTTTTCTGTGTGTGTGTGCATCCTGGACGATGCGATGAGTCTTGAGTTCAAATATGTACTACAGCGAAGAAGCATTTTCAGAGCAAGAAAGGGGGAGAAAGAAAGAGACAGATAGAGACAGTAGGCAGATGCTTGCCTCTCTTAGCTCGAGCTGCTGATATTCAAACAACTACCCAGGTGGATGATGTCAAGCATTGCACAGAGGAGAAAAGCTGCGTTGAAAGCGGGGGATATCTCGCAAAGGCATTGGACTTCGTTGTACTGCTGGACCTGATATAGTAAGGGCCACTGCACGTCGCATTCTGGGGCGGAGGATGCGGTCTAGGATGCAGGCATGCAGATACCTTGCGCACACACCCTACGCATGCGGTTGCATGAGTAGCATTTCGCAGGCATCCAGGCTTAAGGCAAGATCCCGAACCCCAGGGTTCTAAAGCGGAAGACCTGAAACTCATAACTTTTGGTATTTAGTTTGGCTAACTTGGGTGGCCAAGACACTTTGGCGGCATGACACGTGTGACACGAATTCCTTGTTTTGTACGTTTGGGGGCCGGTAGCGATACCGGTTGAGCTTGTTTGAGCTGCACGCATTTCTCTAGAGCATCTGTGATCTCCCACCATGTCTAGTGATGTTTTCTGTATACACATGCATGCATACCCTCGTTAGTCCACCTGAGATCGAAAACCTTAAGCCCTTAACCCTGAATCCTGCAAATCGAGAAATGTACCAAGTCGAAACTCTTTATGGAAGCCTCGAGCCCTCAAAACCGGCAGTGTCCGAGCAGCGACAGTCCAACCCTAAACCCTAGGGTTTACTGTAGGGTTTAGGGTTTAGGGCACCCTAAACCCTAAAACCTGGAGGCAGCTAGGCGGGTGGGAAAAAAACCTGGAGGCGCTTCAGGGCGAAGCCGGAGATCGTTTCCTCCGGCTGGTGGACGAGCGACTGGGCCCGCAGGCGACGAACAATCACCGAATAGCCTGTTTAGGGTTCAGGGTCGCAGGGCGTAGGATGTTTAGGATTTTCATGATTTTGTTAGGGCTCTGGGTTTAGGGCTTTGCCAGGAGGAGGCCTTTAGCGACGGAGCGCGCTAGAGAGACAGCGTTTATGGCCAGAGGCTACGAGGTGTAGGATTTAGGTCCCAGAGTCCCCAGAACCCCGTCACTAAGGTGTTTTTTGTTGGATGCCATGTTGTTTCAGAAGAGTTCTATAGTGTTGATATAAGGTCCTACGTTAAAGGATATCCAACACCGAAAGAAGGAAGCACAAAGTACTTTCAGTGATTGTGCACAGGGTTTTGGAGTCTTGGGGGTTGGAAATCCCCGCAGCTTCGACTCAAGAAGTCAAGTGGAAGACCTGCCGGGAATTACTTACCCTAAACCCAGAGCCCAGCCGGGCACCACCCCCCCCAAGTACCCTGTTATAGAATGTTATAGAGCCCTTGTGGTCCTGGATCGTGGGTATCTAGGGTATATTAGAGGGTAGTTGGGGGGTTCTAGGAAAGCCCTGAACTCTGCCCTACACCCAACGCCGCATCGATGCGCCAAGCGTTGCTTGGAGGTGGCTCCACACATTGCACAGCTGCAGCGCGCCAGGCCGGCCATGAAACTAAGGGGGTTTATGGCGTTTCTGGCGTTTCTCGGGTTTCGCGCTTGTAGGGTTTAGGGCTTAGAGGGGTTAGGGTTTAGGCAGGGGTTTAGGGCTTAAGGATCTTAAGGGCTTGCATTTTTGTCTCTTGTTTCTCTCATCCGTTCGAACCCAGATGTAAGACGTGGCCTTAGGGTTGGTGCTGTGGGGATCTTCTAAGGCGCGGGAGTTGGGGGGAGCTAGGTTTCAGGTTCTGATTTGGAGGTGTAGGCCTGCGCCATGTAGGGCACAGGGCACAGGGGAGTTGTTGATGGTGGCTTTGTTCTCAAGAAGAATGCACTTCTCGGGGGTTACAGAGACTCGAAGATCCTTTAGCTGTACTTGAGGCTCGATGTTTCGAGGGGTCAGGCTGGCTGGTCTGGCCCTGTGGGGTTCGTAGCATTCCTCCTATAGAAGGATAGTGCAGTGTACCCCCAAGCCCTATTCTGATTACGAAGCCCCTACATTGCTAGTTCCGGATAGCCGTGCTGGTACTGAGAACACTGGCCATTGGTGAACATGTTTACTTCAAGATGTCTAAGCCGGTGAGTTTCGTGAATGTGCATACCAGTCTCAAGTGAGCAGGAAGGAGGTTATACCCTGAACCCGAAACCCTGAAGTTCATAATACGTAGGATGTGCATACTTAATGTCAGGTCGAGCCGCCCCTATGGCACGTTTGAGTTTGGGCAACAGGCGCCCCCAAATAGCCCCAAACAGCGGAATCCTGCTGAAGTACGAGGGCTCCTGCACCAAAAACTCTAAACCCCTCAACCCTGAACCCTGGGAAACCCTAAACCCTAAACCCCTCAATCCTGAACCCTAGGAATTTCAAGACCCTAAACCCTAAAACCCTGAAACCTGGGAATTTCTAAACCCTAAACCCTAGGCTGGGAACTGGGAACTGGTGGATTCTGCCTCTTCTTCCTCCCAGGCCAGAAGCCCAAGATCCTTCCATGCAGCCGCTGTGGCAGCTGCCGCGTCCTCTTCTTTCTGTTGCGGTTTAGGGTTTAGGGTTTAGGGTTTAGGGTAGGGCTCCGGTTTTCTTGGGCAAGAGCTGATGGAGAAGGGTCGGCTAGGTGCCCTATATAGGCTTTAGGATGTGTTAGGTCTTAGGTTCTCCGGTCCTCAGTGCGTTGCTTTGCAGTTCAGTTCTAGGGTTGTCTGAGTTGCTCCTTCCGGGTTGGAGTAAAGGTCGTAGCGCCCAAGGTTTTTAAGTTCGAATTTCTGAGGGGACGGCAGCTAAGATGGTGCCAGTTGCACCCTTTAACCGCTCACCACTGAAGTGTTTGTTTCAATGAAGGGAACTGCGAGGGAACATTTAAAGGGTCAAAGGCTTCATAGGGCTCTGCAGGGTTGCTGTGACTTTCAAGTAGGGTAGGCGATGGCAAGGCAACTCATTAAGGCGGCTATGGGTATATCCAGGGTACGGCTGATGGACACAAGCTTGCATGACCTTGGAGTTTCGTGAGAAGTGTGGTAGATGAGTTATGAACAATCATCAACAGTAAGTAACGACACTTGGATGAACAGCTCTTTTTCTCAGGACACAGCACCACGTGCCGGAGCCTCAGTCCTTCAAGTGTTGTCCACGAAGATCTTGAAGCCTAATCGATACCGCTATCGTCTTCAAGACCATCCTCAGGCCGAAGCTTAGGCCCTAAACTTCCTAAACATCTCAGGGTTTAGGGCCGTAGTGTCCGAAACATTTCCTGCAATGCGGGCTCGGTCTTGCTACGTAGGAGGGAAAAACATGTTAGGGACGCGCTTCTCTTGCAAACGAGAATACCTGGAGCCCGTGCGAGGATGGAGCAGGAGGAAGCTGACTGACGACGCTGCAGACGTTGGAGGGTTTAGGGTTTCGCGTAGGACCCCTTCGCGGCCGAAGAAGCCGATGCGTACATCGAAGTTTTCGGGAGCTCTTCTCGCAACAAAAAGAGGGGATGTCATGGCTTCGTGCATGGGCTGGGGTGGTGCTTGGCCGCTTGGATACGTCTAAAGTGACTTGACCCAGTCAGAAACGTGCTTTCTGCTTCAGTCTTTGGTGGGTGGCGCAGGAAAGTGGCGCTCATTCCGCGAGCACTGCCAAACCTGAACTCTCAGGGCACGCATAGTGGTAGCACTCGTTACCTGACGAGTTTTTCTTCCGGCAGAAAACTTTTCAGATGATATCCAGTTCGACGTGCCAGGACACCACTCGATTACTGCACCTCCCCAGTTATCATACCAATGCCGACTAGTATAGTTAGTATACTGTAATTACGAGCTACATGGGAGCACTAGGCGTCGTCGGAAAGGTAACGGGTGAGGTGAAATGCACGCTGAGCAGAAAAGGGCTTATATGAAGTGCAGGGAGGTAGCTCGGAAATGCAACATCTCCTGCTCCTGCTCCTGCTCCTGCTCCTGCTCCTGCTCCTGCTCCTGCTCCTGCTACTGCTGCTGCTCCTGCTCCGGCTCCTGCTCCTGCTGAGCGGGAAAGAGGAGAGAGAGAGGGAGAGAGAGCGAGAGAGAGAGAGAGAGAGCGCGCGCGACCAGCGAGTAGTCAGACAGGCATGGTTAAAGCAGCGTGCAGAACGCACCGTCACATAGCAAGTGCTGTACACTTGTATATAGCTATCTGATCATGTCGTTACTCTGGTAACGGTCTTTGAGGCATCGGCACTGCACTGCCGGCATTAGCCCTAAAACCAAGCACTGCGCACATGAAACGCCCAAAGCGACCGCTTGGGTTCGGATCTTGGAGGTTTGAGTTGACGTTCAGCTTATTGCTTGCACTATTGCGGCGCACTTGGTTCAAGCTATTGGCAGCGCAGAGGCTTTGAAAGCAGAACAGACATATCGTGAGCGGAGCTTCTTCGCACTAAGTGCCCAGGCCCATGCATTGAACCGACACAGTTAGCAAGAAGCTAATGACAGGTAGTGCAAGGAGGGCCGGTGCCCTTCGCCCAATTTGTTCCATGTAGCCGTTTGCACAAGCAAGTGGGTGCTCGCATCCAGGCACCTACAAATCGGTGATCGCCATCACCTATGCCTGAGCCAGGAAGCCCTCAACAACTCGGCGTTCCATCGAAAAACCTTGGACGAAAAGTTACCCTTTGCCTGAGTGTTGCAATCGTTTCCTGTGCTTGCTGGATCATGTCACCTGCGCAGGGTGATACAATACAGGTCCGATTGTGGATGTCGTTCAACCAAACTCCGGAGGAGGAACATATTAATAATCCGTGGGTCATACCTGTACCTGCCGACACCCTCCCCCCAAATCCCCTCCCAGAAAGCCTTGACACTATGCACATCCAAAGTAACGATGTGGCAACTGGGCCCGTGCCAGCTGGGCCCGTTCCAAGTGGGCCTGTGCCATCGCCGTCACTTGATGCTCTTATTGCGGCATTGAAGTGGCAGACGCCCAACTGGGCAGAGAAGCTTTGGACCGAACATTGGAAGCCAAGCAGATATGGCGGTGCAAAAGCCTGGGCCGAAGTAGATGCAGTCATCGATAAGGCGGGACACCGAAGATGTGGGACGGCGAGGGATAGCTGGTCCTGCAATGGGATCGGCTATGCCCGTGAGCTCAACAAGACGAGATCGTGGAATGCGAGCTTTGACCTTTTTCGGCTACCTCCAGGAACGCAAATTATAGGGTTTGGCAACTCCATGTTGGCAGAGTTGGTGCATACGGTCATTTGCAACCACCAGTGGGACCTTGTAATGCCTTCTCCGGACATTCGGGCGAACTCAGTCATCGCGCATTCCAACACCAGCAACATCACATTGGCACTGATATCGAACGACCAAGACATCGACGGCTCAATGAAACCGTCGCACCCAGCCGATCTGGTCAGAAGGGCGAACTGGCGGGCGCATGTATTCGTGGTTGGAAGCTTAAACAACAAGCAAGAACAGAATGCAACCTGGAAAGACGAGCGGAGAAATCTCCTGGGAGCCACCAGTCCCGATGCCACGATAATTGACCTCCCTGGGAAGCATACAGGCGATTGCTGTTCCACTCTTGGTTGTGGTCATTCGAAAGGTTGCGAAAACAAGTTCATACCAGGACACACCTGTCTTCCTGGGCCAGTGTTGCGATATGCAGAACAATTAGTACATGTCATGCATGAGGCAGTGCTCAAGAAAGATCTAACGCAGAGCTGCTTGGGTGTTGGCTTAGAGCGCCCTTCGTATGAATGTGTTTGATTGCCTGTTAGCTCTGCTTCTCCGTGTTCAATCGAACGCTCTCGCGCGTGCAAGCGTGTGATCTCGGAAGTTTCACCAACCGCGCACCTGGGGATGCTCAGGGTCCAAAAGGATTTAGGGTATAGAGTTTAGGGTTCAGTCTTGTCTTTCCCCGGCCGACTTCCCAAGCCCGGATGCAAAAAAGGGTTTAGAGTTTAGGGTTCAGGGTTTAGGGAGGAGCAATTCACCCTGGGCATGGCTTCCGGCTGATTGGAGAAAGCTCTGGGTTCAAAAAAAGGAGGAGCAAGTCTTGCTGACGTATCCCCGGTAGCTGAAGCAAGCCTAGCCAACGCACCTGAAGAGCAGAGCAACTGCAGTGAAGCCACAGAGAGCAGGTCATGAGTCTCCCACTAATGTAGGGGCCTTAATAATTAGAATAGGGTTTTGGGGGTTCCTTAATCTTATTGCTTGGGGTGTCTTAAGCAAGTTATGGTAGAATACACCCCAATATGCCCCAATAACTCCAGTAAAGCACCAATTGGGGCCCCGAGATTATGTACTCTTCGACGTTGGTTTCTCCAGATTCTTTCCGCATGTCCGAAGCTCTTTGCTTGTGTCGCGATTTCGCACCGTCAGCTAGCATGTTGCCGCAGCAGTAGGCATCGCTTGGCGAGAAGTGCATGATCTCAGCACGAGCAGATCGGTGGCTGTTGCTTTCTCGCCATGCTCGCCAGGAAGGGTCCATGATCGAACATGCCCTGGATGCAGCTGCATGTATCCCTTCGAAGGATCAAGGCGAGGACAACATACATGTGCTTCGTAGGTTCTTTCGGTGCAGCAACATGGTGTCTATGCGAGTTGAGCAGCACTGCAGTCGGCCATTGCGACGGCGAGCGACATGACTGCCCACTGGAGTAGTACTAGCACCAGTAGTTCGCATCAGGTGGCAGAGATAATGAATCACTCTTGCAGCTGTCTGCATCACCACCGGCAACAACCATACCTACGATACCACTGCCTTCGCTAGTATACCAGTATACCACAACCAACCATGTTTACCGTGTCATTGCTATTCCTCCATTTTCTCCACCGCACTTAGTTGTTGGTGCGGACCCTATGCTCATCATGAACATGAGCTTCCGACTTCGGTGGCTTTGGGCTTGCGCCAGGTTCGGACGGTTTAGGGTTTAGGTTTAGGGTCTTACGGCAGTTCCGGGCGAGAGAAGCCTGCTGCAAAAGGGGTCTAGGGTTTATAGGGTTTAGGCTTAGGGTAAGTTTAGGGTTTAGCGATCAGAGCAGCCAGACTGGCGACAGCATAGCAGCAACAACGACGGCGGCTGCCGCTGCTGCTTGCTCAACCCCAAACATGACATCATGGCAGCCTGCAAGTGGGCTTTTTCTGAAGGCTTATAAGGTCCAAGCCTGTAATTATGCGAAGTAAAACTGTGACACAGCCATCAGCTTTGAAAGGAGTCAGGTTTCTGAGCTGTCAGCCTTTCACTGCTGCGGAAGTCGGCTTCGGGGTGTAGAGGCCGGGTTACATGCCAACGAGTGCTTGAAGCTTCGGCATGGGTTTGAGCACTGACTGCTCGCACGGTTCGAGCCTCCAGCTACCACTCATCAGTTCGAGCCCACTTTTTCGGATCCTCGCCACCCCCTATATGGAGATCCACGTGACGCAGGCGGCTCTGACTCCTCTGTCGATTGGTCTTGTGGTTGTAGTATCTCCGTCCGTGACCTAGCTAAACTTGAGCATCGTGGTCTTGCTTCCAGGACAAAGCGAACGCAAGAGGTGCCAGGCAACAGATGCTCAGATATAAAGATGTTAACTTTGCTGGTCGTGATTCGTGAGTGGAGCCTCCACTCACAAGCAGCCGTTTGCTGAATATTATTTTATACGTTACTATGTTATGTGTGTAAAAGTTAGTACTGTACAGCCATTACATACCTATTATGTGCATACTCTACTACTGTTATTTATGCTCTGAGCCACTCTATGGGTTTCTGAGGCCCGCCGGCCGTCCAACGAAGCCTAACGGGACATTTCATTTTTTTGACCCCGACATGGCCATTGCTGTGTTTTCGCTGCAAAGCTCGCATGTGCACATGCACAGCACGGTCTGACCAACCTTAGAGCTAGTTGTAGCGGCACTGTCGTCGCACAGGAGCTTTAATCGCAAAACCCTTGAGATGTGTTTTGAGCCCTGGGCTCGAGCGTTTTCCTCGGGTGTCGAGTGATGCCGCGCCTGATTTCGTCTGGAATCCTGCTCCTCTCGCTGTCTCACACCTCGCACTCTTCGCCTTCGCTCTGTTGGAGCAGACCTGACTGTGTCGACCGCCTCGAAGGCCACCCGAAGGATGCCAGGGCTTGGGGCGAGCTGGGATTCTACGGAGGGGGCATCGTCAACTCCCGGCATTTCTCTCCGAAGGACTGCGAACTTCGAGCTTTGGAGCTGGACCCAACCATCGCCGCCTTCTGGTACAACTTGGGGGTCATCGGCGGCGGCCGAACCTCAGCTCTCCAACACCCAAGCCTTTAAACTTTTTCTGTCCTTGGAATTTATGGTCAAATTTAGTCGTCATCTCAAAGGTATTAAGCTTTTTCTTCCCTGGCTTAGTCGAAAAGTAAGGAACACGGGGGAGGTGGTATTCCGAAAAGGCCTGCTTTCAGAGGGCCCTGGGTCTAGATGCGAAGGACGCCAACGCCTGGGACGAGCTAGGAGCCTCCATGGGGGCTGGGTAGGTGGCCTTTAACTAAGCTTTTTGGGGGCTCAAGGTAATCGTATACTATAATTGAACCCTATACCCTAGACTCTTTTGATGTTTAATTAAGTAGTCCCACTATAGTTGCAATTCTTTTTCCTTTTGTAGGGTGATGCTGAGCTTTGTTCCCGTTGTTCGACTGCGAACCGAGAGACCTCACCTGGCTTGTCCGAGTTGTGAGCGCAAGCCCGAAACCCTAACCACCAAAAGCACGATTTGGGGCTCGAATTTCTCAGCCCCTAAGGAGCTGTGGGAGGTGGCCGAGTGAAGGGGAGGGATCACAGCCCAAGAGACTGCTTCGAGAAGGCCCTGATGCTCGATCCTTCGTGGCTGAACCAGTATACTTTACACTTGTGGGCATCCTAGTCTGCTTTGTGCTTCTGGGGGGAACGGGGAATAGTATAAACTACATTTTTGGGAGGAGAATAGCATACGTTACACTTTTAGGGATGATACGATCCCCTACAGCACTGAGAGTGAAAACACATTTGTTCTTTGGAGGGGGGGGTGGCACCTGCTATTCGGCAACGAAGGATCCGCATCATGCAGGGGCCTGGTATAATTTGGGTCTTCGGGGTGGTGGCCTGGTAAGAGGACTGGGATACAACACCCCGGCGCAATGCTATTCCAAAGCCAGCGAGGGTCGTGATAGGAAGCTGGAGGTGGATCTTGATAGCCTACCCGACTCGGTGAAGCCAGAAGACTTCCGGAATGTGGCGGCAGAGCTCCTGTTAGGGAACTCTAATCTCGATTTCCGGGAGCAGATGACGGAGCTCTTCCATCTTTGCCACCCGGCTTCTGCCGAATGTCTGCAGAACGGCAAGGCGCAGTCTCTCTATTGGCACGGAGAGTTGGCCAGAAAGCTGCCTGAAGCCCCTTCCATGGTGTCGGCCATCGTTCTGCAGGGCGTGATATTGGAGCTCCAGAAGCCCCAGAGGCGTAACACATCCTTCAGCCGCAGCTTGCTGAGACAGGCTGTCTGCATGGCCCAGGTGCGTTGGGGAATGAGTGAACGGCGAATGGCTACCGACAAGGCAAAGCCCCCTTACTTTGTACGGATCTCCGATCAGAGAGAGAGAGAGAGAGACCACAACAGAAATGGATTCATAACTGCAGTTAAACAACAGGAAACAGTTGATACAGAAAGTGGAATCGTTGAGGGAAGAACTGAAGATATCAGGACACACATTCGTTACAAGCAACTGAAATAGTTTGCGACATGCTGTTCTCCCACAGCATGCGCTGGCCTTTCCCGAGTTTTGTTCGGCCGTCGTCCTATGTGACCCTGGCAGGCTCCACATGCTTTTGACGACCCTTGTGATGAGACCCCGCCGACGCGCCTCTGGAGCATGGAGCCTGCGGTCAACCCTGGGGAAGGCTGCCGCAGTGGGATCGAGCTAGACAGAAGCGTGTCCGCACACGCACACACACACACACACATACACAATGATGCAAAGAGGCACAAAAAGCATGGAAAAGACACTCTGGCTCTTTTCTTCCCTCCCACCTATCTCTTTGCGCCCTGTCTGTATCTATAGTCCTCGCTTTCTCCTTGGTTTGTCTGTCTGGACTGTCTGTGTCTGGATCCCGACTGTACATGCACGGCCATGCTCACGAGTTCGAGGCATGAACTTGCTTGCTGCTCGTTGGATGCAGGTGCTGTGAGCGGACACAGGGTGGGGTGTGCTCTCGCCGCCGGCACCATACTGGCAGCATCCGTCTCTCTGATCTTCATTCTTCGCGCGAGGACCCACGACAGTTGCCCTTGTCGTGTTGGGGCCTGTTGCCCGGGTACGAAATACCTTGATAGCACCTGCATTTGATATCTTTGTCATGGCGATGGTGCAGCATCAGCTGTCGCCGTACGTCGCCGTCGTCGTAGTCGTCAGTGTGCTTGTCGTAGTAGAGCTGCGTCGTGCTAGAGGTCGCCGATGCTAGTGTGATGCCAACACATGAAAAGATAATGGTGGTGGTGACGATAAGGAAGGAAGCTTTCTTTGGAACATTGTATACTCTACGTTATGAGAAGTAATACTGTGACTACTGAGTTACTGAGCCTCCGAGAATCTCCCCCGTCCCAGACCGAAGTTGGAGAGCTACCAGCGCCTGCCGCAGACAGACTGGGAATTCCTAGATACAGAAGGTGCTGGGCCCGGAGAGGGTGGTTGGAATGAGGGGTGTGGTTTCGGGCTTGTTGAGAGGACTTACATCACGTCTTTGCGCGGCAGAAGCGTAGTGCTTCCGAACACCCACGAGTTAAAAGCAGCTGATGGGCACTTGGTTTGCACAGGTGTGGCGCGAGCAGGTGCAGTGCAGGAGGTCCTGGAATTACAGGATCATCATCTGATTCCGCTGCAGCGTTTTCAAACATGTCAGTGCTTCCCTGGAGTGTGACGTCTCAGTAGTCGGCAAGGCCCAATGTGGCCAGCAAGGCAAGTGAGGAAAGTTCGTGCCACTGGCTTAAACGGTTTAGGGTTTAGGGTTTAGGGTTAAGGGTTCAGCCCACCACGATCTTGTGGCCAAGGTGTCAGGAGCATGGCGGAGCATGCCACTTCCGAGACGGGTTAGGTATGGTGCGACTGCTGTTGGGTGCTACCATGGCAAATCTCTGGGCTTTGTTCTTGCTCGGCTTCGTTGTGAAGCTGTGATGGAATGAAATTGAGCTTAAGCTAGTGTGTTTTCTAGAGCCGTTTCACCGCAGGGGCCGTTGGTTTCGAAGGCTCACTCAGGCCTCGTGTGCTGTCATGACAGCTACTGCCAGCTCCATACTCTAAGCCTTAAGCTCTACTTTCGAAGAGCCAGAGGAAAACCATTAACAACCAGAAACCCCCAGGCCAAAGACAGCAACAACCCCAAACCCAAACCGGCCACGCGAGAGGGAGCACATCATAAAGCCCCAGTTAACCATTTGATCAGCGATTTGTGCCAGGATATGATGATGATGGTGATGATGATGATGATGATGATGATGATGATGATGATGAGACCTATGCTTATGCTACGATTGTGGTTAGGGTTTTGCTCCGATAAGTGTACACGTGGTGGCTTTAGATGTGCTTGCTAAGCATCCTCCCAGAGAACACCAACCCACCAACGTGAACTATATTTCGGATTCTGCAAGAAGAGTGGCTCAAGTCACAAGAAACGTTCCAAAAGCACGGGACTTCATTGTCCGTGGGCGTCATGAGCCAGCCATGGTTATCTTTGGCCATGGGATGTTTGTTTCAGCTGCTAGCTGTGGCAGAGTCCTCGCCTCTCGACCAGTTTGCCATCGACATGTTCTTTCCCATCCAGAAGGCAGCTGACGCTGCGGAGAAGGCGAAGCGCACGTCGCTGAACTCCTTCGAAGCATCTTCCGAGGAGCCGGCACGGCCAAAGGTCCCTCGCAGGTTTGGTGCGACCATGGCTGTCGTCACGACAAGTGTCGGCGTTCCTGCAACAGGCCGCGGGTACTTCGCACAGGATGTGGACTTGAAGGCCAGTCGGATGGAAATCGTGGCACCCTTCCTGCTCCCGCAAGTAACCACCAACATGACAACCTTGAGCGTTGGAAACGACACCTGGATTGAGACGGGGGGCAGCCAGCATAGCCAGGCGATGTGTCGTTCCATACCCATGTTTGGGCCACAAGGCTTCCATGACATGTTTTCCTGGGCGTCAGATCCAGCCGTCTCCGAGTATGTCGGTCAGAGGACGGTGGCCGGACGCAGCTGCACGCAGTGGCGATTGCGGGCTTCAAGTTCTATCATCAACGAGACTTTGTGTGCAGATGGAGACATCCCGGTTGAGCTGAACATCTCCATGAAGAGCAGCGCGGGAGGTGTGATGAAGGAGTCGCACGCAAGCTATCAGTTTGATCCCTTGAGCACTGAAGTTGATTCGAGCCTCCTGGAGAAGCCTTACATTTGTGATCATGTGGCCCCTCCCTGTGAAAACGGGCGTGGTGTGGGCCCCGTGACTCTGGATGCCTACGTGTTTCATCCGGGCCTGTCGGCCATAGACTCTTTCTAGCGGAGTACTTCACCTTTCACCCTTTTTTTTGGGGCTGATAAACTCCTACTTTGACAAAGAAGGTTCACCTTTTCTGGGGCTAGGGTACTTGCTCAGAAGCTCAGGATTATAGCATCGAGGATCAGAACGTGGCCGACTTGCGTGGTGACGCTCTCTTCATTTGTTTCTGGGTTCTGACTACAGGAAATAACTTAACATACCGTAAGAAGGCAACCATATCAACAGTGTATTTGCCATAGATCCTTATTCGGAATAATGCAAAAGCCTGAACCCTAAACCCATTATTCTGGCAACTTAAACGGATTTCCCGAAGTTTAGATCCGTATTCTGGCCCTAAATCCTGAACCCTAAACCCTAAACGCTAACACAAGAACCCCGAACCCTAAACCCTGAAAGCTCCTTAGACGAAGAACCGAGGCTTCGATCTCTTGTCGAACCAAAGCTCCTTTGCGGACCACAACTACTCGCTGATCCTGGGCATTCTTTAGGTTTTTATGATAGGGGGTTCGGGGTTTAAGGCCTAGGGTTTCGGTTTAGCGATTTTTTGTGTATGAGACAGAACCCACCCGTCGCGGCAGCTTGCGAAATCAGACATGCACAACCCTGGATTCCAGTTTTCGTTTCCAGTTTTGAACATGAAGAACTGCAGATGGTGAGCCTTCATCGGAGGCTTAGGGTTTTTACCGGTGGTGTAAAGCACCCCTAAACCGAGACCTGCGGGGGCATGGTGGAAAAATGCCCTTTCAAAAAACAAGCCTAAACCGTGGCTCTACCAAGCACCCAGGATCTCCCGCTACTCTCTTCAGCAAACCCTAGACCCTAAACCCTAAACCCTAAACCCTACCCTAAACCCTAAACCCTAAACCCTGAACCCTAAGCTAAGCCCCCAGGATCTCCCGCTACTCTCTTCAGCTCTCCCCGGCCTTTGGCCAGTATTCGGCTTGCAATGGCTACCCGGACACCAAGCCCAAGGGCCCGGTGTGTCTTGGCCGCTTACCCTTCGGGTAAGTTATACATACATATATATATATAT